>VYZT01013270.1:0-42349 GCA_013400735.1 Pomatostomus ruficeps | reverse complement strand
GGCAAGGGCGGAACATATTTGCAACCTGTGAACATTACAGAACAGTGGAACTTTCTGGCAACTGTTGAATAGTAAAACAATACAATGAATATTAAAATAACAGAGGTGGAACTGAGTCTATGATTGACAGGGTTAGAACGTGGCAGCTAGGGGATTTCCCCTTAGCCCACTGCCACACCTAAACTTTCTGAAACATCTAGAAAACTCTGTGTACAGTATATGCTTTTCTTTCAGGATTTTTGGTCACAGGCACACAAATATACACTAAGGTTCCATTTAAAATAATTTGTAATCTTTGTTTTAACTTTCAGGTAAATAGTTGCATATTTTTCAGGGTTTTTTCAGAACACCTTTATATATCTTATTGCCCGAAAAGGTAAAATTCATTCATTAGGAGAAAGTCAAGATATTAGGCAGAAATAATCAGCAGGTCATTGACCTCTTGGGTTATGGGAGCTTCATTGTGCTTGTGTTCTTTTTTTTCCTGCTCAGGGAGCTGGGTAGCTGAAGAACAACTGGTGGTATTATTAAAGACTGAGTCAAAGAAGGCATTTTCCTCATCCCTTATCATGTTCTTTTCCCACACTCCCAATAAAGAATGAAGACTCTGCTTTGTCCTCCTTTTGCTGCTAATCTATTTGTAGAAACATTTTTTTTGTCTTTTATAGCAGTTGCCAGATTAAGTCTTATTTGAGTTTTGGTCCTTCTAATATTCTCCCTGCATAACCTCATAACATCCTTGTAATCCTCCTGAGCAGCTTGCCTCTTCTGCTGAAGGTCATAAATTTTCCTTTTTCTCCCTGAGTTCCAGCCAAAGCTCTCTGTTCAGCCATGTTGGTCTATTCCATTGGCTCATCTTTTGGCACAAGGTGAAGGCCTGCTCATGTACCCTTAATATTTCCTTCTTGAAGAATGTACAGCCTTCCTGGGCTACTTTGCTCTTCAGGACTGCCTCCCAGGGGCCTCTCTCAACAAGTCTTCTAAGCAGTCCAAAATTTTCCCACCTAGGAGTTGAATGTGGAAGTCCTGTTGGCACCCCTTCTTACTTGAAGATTCGAAAACTATTATTTCAGGATTGCTGTGCTCAGGACCATCATATCAAACACAAGTCCTTCACTGTTTGCAAACAGTAGGTCCAGCAGAATGTCTTCCCTGGCTGGGTCCCCAACCAGCTGTATCAGAAAGTTATTCTCCACACATTCAGACTATTTCCTTTCTACTCTGTTGTATTTCCAGCATACACCTGGTATGTTGAAGTCCCTTGTGAGAAGGAGTAATACTGAGACTTCTTACAGATGCTTACAGAATATTTTTTCTGCCTCTTCATCCTGGTTGGCTCTATAATAGACTTCAACCATGATATCTGCCTTCTGGGCCTTCCCCCTGATTCTAACCCATAAACATTCAACCCTGTTGTCATCATCCTCAAGCAAATATTCTGCAATTCCTGACCTAAGTCTTGGAAGAAAAAGAGTTTTCAAGAAAGATGAGGCTCAGCTGGAGAGAGTCTGGAGGAGAATGATTTCTACTTTAGGAAATACCATCCAGCAGGAAAAAGAGATCTGGAGATCTTTTAATCATTTGTCCTTTTTGACAATAAAATACCAGTCAGATCCTTAATAATATTGGTACCGTATCACAACATTCAGTGTTTTGAACTAGATGCTTTGTAAATGAAAATATTTTTAAAATTTCAATGTTGTGGGTTACTGGTTAATGTTGTATACTTTAAAAGGTTGTTGTGAGAAATCATAACTGGTCTAGCATAGCTGGACTATATTTTGCTTTCTGCAGAGACTCATGTTGGGTACCAACAGCCAAAGCTCACATACTAAGTGAACCAGTCTGATGAGACACTTAGTTTCTAGTGATTCGTAAACAACATAATTCACCATTTTCAAGGCTAAATAAATGTAATTATGAAGTTTAAAAGGTTTATTTTTAAAGATATTTGGGATTCAAATAGTCTTGAGTTATAAAAACTCATGGCTCTAAATAATGTCTTCCTGTGAAACCAGGGGACTCAGGATGTTTAAAAAAGCTTAGCAAAATCATTTTATATCCATGTTTAAACAGCTGCATGGAAATAAGAAGTTAGTTGCATGCAGGTTATGAGTGATTAACTGTTTTCTTCTGACTGAGAAAAAAGAAGAATTACTAAGACATGTTAGAGTTTTTGTTATAACCAAGGGTACAATGGTAAACTAAAGCTCTATTATCTTGGCAATTCCTGAATAACTTTGTTGGAAAATCAAATTGCCTAGGAAAACAAAATAAATTTTAAAAAACCCTTACCATGTCTCCTGTGCTTCTTGAAGAGCGATTGTGATCTTTGATTCCTGCTTTACATATCAGATCTCTGACTTATGAGTCATGTAAGTTTGTCAAAATATCCTACCATATGTTGAGCTATGGTGGAACTATAAAAGTGTGAATGATCAAGCATTCACTTGAGATGACTATAGAAAACATAGAGGCAATATCTGTCAACTTGGTTTTCATTACTGTCTGTAAAATAAAAAAAAACATCCTTTGACATTTTTAAAGGAAAGATACTAAAGCACTGTTGAGTTTCAAAGGTTTTTTTAAATTTCCTTTTTTTTTCCTTGGTTGTAAAAGAAAGTGAAAAATCACTAAAAAGTGAAAGGAAAGAATTCAGGTTTTTGAATTTTTAAATGTCATGTCATGATTATTCTAGTTGCAGGAACTATCTATAAATTTCAAACAACAGAAAATATTCTGCTTTATATATATATATATATATATTAAAGTCAAAACAATTACTTTCAATATAGATGAGTTTTATATTTGATTGAGAGATTGAGAAAAACGATAAAATCCCTGTCTAAGACCTTCAGCTGGAAATCCTTGTCAGAAAAGCTCTTCAGTGGAAGTATTTAATGGTATATTACCGCGAAAGAAATAGTCAAACTGAATTCCCTGTTTCGTGTATCAAAGGTATAGCTAATATTTCCCTCATTTGAAGAAAATAGAATATATGAAAANCTCTCTGTTCCCGACTCGGCCTCAGGGTGATTTGCGAAGAGCTGAAATCACTGAGAGCTGATATCACTGCGAATCACCCGTTGCCTGGGGAGACAGCCTTAGCCCCTGTAGGAGTCGCTCTCTACAGGGCACTCTTTAGGGCCGGGGTGTGTCAGCGCTGACCAGCATCGGCCCCCCTTTCGGCAGAAAATACTATATCATAACAGACAATAATAGAATTTAATTTAATTTAAAAAGACTTTTTATTGTTGTCCTATAATTACCTTTTCTTTCAAAATAAGCATTTTCATTTTACAAGCACTATTTCTGTAGTAGGTGATTTCCCAGGTACTAAATATACATATATTTTTAATTTCTGATCTCCAAAATGAGCAACTGTTATCATCTGGAGAACAGCTTCTCTATATAAACATAATGATTCAGGATGAAAAGTGACTGACTCTAACAGACATTTCTGTGTAGGATAAAATTGCACACAATGACAGTAGCTAAGATGAAATTGCTGCTTCATTATGACCATTCTTTTTGTGTTATTATTTAAACATGAGAGTTAATAAGGCTGAGTACAGCAGCACTTTGATCACTATGAGCAAACCCCCAAAACTCTTGTTTATGTAAATAAACTACTAAAAAGAGGCTAGGTAGTGACCTTGGAATTCAAATACCTAATTTGAAGCATCTCAAAAACTTTGATCTACTCAGATTTCTGAGAACCACATTTATTGGCTTTGTTTTGTTACACAGACATTTTTTAGAGCACCAGAGCCAGGTTCCAGAAGTACAATTTTAAACCTTACAGACATGTGATTTTATGCATCACCTCAGTCAGTGGTATTGAAATTTCATACTGAGAAGAGTCAGGTCAATAATTACTGCATTTCTTTGAGGATGTCTGTTAACTGTCCCAATAAAAGCCATAAATAGATGAATTAACTGCTTGTCTAGTTACTCTCATCCATGCAACAGTACCGTTTAGAAAGGGCAGTGATATAATACCTGGAATATTTGATCCTCAAAAGACAAGCTCTTCAAGACTGGACGCTCAATTATTTATGGCTTACATACTAAGCATATTCATTGGTTTAATTTAAGGTTACTTTTCAGCTGGATGAAGAGGTGTGAAAAAAGAATTAGGAGCTGTCTCTTTTTTTTTTTTTCTCTCATTCTGTCACAAGGCTTTTCCTAGAATGTATCTATTAGCTATCTCACAGAATTTGAGGAGAGGCAAGAGTTCATTATTACAACTTTACTACTCAGTTGTAGAGCACTCAGAACTGGTGTGTAAAGAAAATAAGATACATATCTCCCTTTAGTGTATCACAATCTCTTTGCCTTCATTTCTTCTAAAACAGCCCAATTTAGAAGGTAATAGACCTATCTTTAAAATGTATTTGCATACAAATGGTAATATGGAAATATAAATTTTTTCAAGAGTCAAGGAGAATCAGATTTAAATCATGAATCAAAAATAACAATACACATGTAATTTTATTTATTCCATTAAATATTCATTGGATTGTAACAGTTTATTGCTATTACTTAGCCAGATTAGATTCAAATGAATGGCTAAGAGGTCACTGCTTTCAAAACCTATAATAATCCTTTCAGGCATTCATTCCCATAGGAGCACTTAAAATTGAGCTTTTGTTTATTATTGTGATAAGATACTTTAAAGTTTCAGAGAGGTAACAAGTGAAAAGGGCTGTACTAACCTTCTGACATGTTTAAAGACCATGAGTTAAAAATATTCTACAGCAGAATACTGAAGAATTTTTCTATGATTTAACATAAAATTTAAAATACTGTTGAATATCTGGTTCTGAGACATAATGTTTTTGATTTTCTGCTCTCTACTTTGTAGGTTTTATTTGTCTAAACAACCACCAGATTTCTTGATTTTATCTGGCTTTAACTTCTATATTTTAATAGTAATGTCTTCATTATTAGTACACAGGCAAGTATACTGCATCTTTCATTTTGGTCAAGGACTCAAGCTGTGTAAAAGAAAGGTTGAAAAACCAATATTTTCTGTCTCTATCAATATAATGAATAAATTAAGTGTCCCCTGAATGGCACTTTTTTTTTTTTTTTTTGGTAAGAATGCACTAACAAACAATCCTATCCTCATGGAAAGAATACAAAGAGCATTGTGAATTTGTGAGTGACTGCTCTATTGACCCATAACATACTCACTAACATTAACTAGGCCAAGTATCATACAAAGCAGTCTCGAGCTTTTCTGGCTTCTACACTCCTTTTTCACTTTTTAACCACCTCTGAGACTCAGAGCTCACTTTAGAAGAGAGTGCTTGACTGTTGGAAGTATCCTCCTCATGAATCAGAAGCTATTCAAGACATGGATGTTTAATATTCTGAGATCATCTCAAGTTGCCTCAATTGGTCTCAGGAGGGCTGTTAGTGTTTAAGATATCAGTGCCATAATGCCAAACTTGATCTAGGGAGGCACAGTGAGGTCAGAACACCAGAGCAGTGGCATGAGTCATTATAGAAATGATGCCTACAGGTGCTATGGTTAAATGTCCCACTTTTTGTGGGTGTACAGTGATTATCAGCAGTGCAAAATCCTACTTACACAGAAGAAAATAACTATTTAATAAGAAATGCAGCTGCTAATTTTTAAATAAGTGATTTAGGAGTACTAGGTTAGATTGTGAAGTTGTTCTTTCAACACCCTTGAGAACATAATGGAGATAAAACTCTAACATGGGAAATGAGGTTATGTTAGATATATTGAGGGCTGAAAATGAGATATGAGATCTTAACTTGGTCTATAGTTTATGCTGTGTAAGTGATTTTGTCATAGATATCTTGTGTCTGAATTTTTCAGTATTATGGATTTTTTCTTTCACACTCCAGCAGTAGAAATATTTATGAATGCTATGTTATATTCACACATATCTAGAAAAACATTAAAATTTCTGTATATTTCTGTTAGAGAAATAAGAGATGTTTTCTGCATTGTGTACTTTGAAGAGACATGGGATTTTTTCCAGTTCCTTGGGGAAATGATTGTGCAGCTGTTCGGCCTTCAGAAGAGTTACAAATTTTCTCATCAATTAGCTGAAGTAACTGAAACTTCTTGAGACCCACCAGATTTCTTATTCTAATTTGTTCACTGACTTTGCATATGGTGGTATCTTAAATATTCTTCTCAACTCCAAGGCAGTGGATATGACACGATGGCAAAGTATTAAAAAATTAGCATGTTCATACGGTCAGCTTCTTTCCTGGTTTTTCTCCAGGACATTGGTCCATTGACTGTACAAATTACACTCATGCTGTCTTACTGCTGGGCTTTCTGTGTTCTGAGAGACCTAGCTGTCTCTGGAGTAAAATTTGTGCATGGTTTAAATTACAGCTTTCAGTAGTGACTCATAGACATCATCTGTGTTCTTGAGAGATATTAGATATACTAGATATGTACCATGTTCTTCCTTTTGGCCTGGGAAAACCTCTACAACTATTCAGAAACTCTGTCTACACATCCACATCTTCAATTTACATTGTAACTGGGAAGAAAACAAGATTTTTTACCCCAACTCTGTGTTTTCAGGTAGACTAAAAAAAAACCAAATTGAGTGTTAGTATTATTAATTTTTTATTGTTGTGCATGAGATGAGATGAGATGAGATGAGATGGACTGTAAAGAATAGTGAAATGCATACCATTGAAAATGAGAAGACAGTGGAACAAGTGTTTTGGCTTTGTAAGCAGCCATTTAAATACAGTGTACTCCAGCAAGCACTTTGAATACTGCATTCAAAAACCTTATTATGGATTTACAACACTTGAATGATGAAACCTGATCCATTAAAATAAAGACAAGAATGCCTATGAATAGCACTCTGGCAATTCAAGGCAATTGGAAGATGACAAATTTTATCTGGATTTGATAGGGTTTTCCTTTTCTCCTATTTCTACTATAAGGTTATTTGTAAGAGAAAAGAGCTGAAAAGATAAATTTAATACTGAATTTTTTTCAAGACCATTTAATCTGTATTAATGTGACCCCATGCTGCTGTCATGGCCACTGAGACCTATTATCACATGCTGAATATTAGTTGTAAAACTTACAACTACCTGGGGGCAGCATTAATTATAGCAAGCAGTTTAACCTCAGAAAAGATAAAAATCAATTGGTGAAGCCTGAATGGAAGCCACACGGCTGCTCTTTAATTCCTATTAGAAAACCAGAATTGGTCTTCCTAGAACTGGGTACTAACTGTATGCATTTCAAAGATATCTCTTTCTCTATTTCTGAAATACTAAACAATGACCAGAAGCATTTATGAAGTGTTATGCACAAAAAGACTCTCTACCTTTGTAATCCCCACCCTGAGGGATAAGAGACAGACTTTGTAAGGTATCTTACAAAGCTTTTTCAGAGCTAACTGTACTGCAACTCTTACTGTAGTTCCACCTCAACAATAAACTAATTGATTGGTTAACTGATTTAGGGTAAGCAAAGGAGTGAAAGATAAGAAATAAATTGTTTTGCATTGGAATATAGTCTGTGTGAACATGTTGAAAAATTAATCACTTGAAAGGATGAAAAAAAAAATTGGGGATAAGTACAACAAAGATGGTTGATGCACTCTCTGAAGGTATGCAGAGTTTTTAGTAGGAGTCTTCAGTTACTTCAGAGAACTTAGTCAATCTTGTTGTGATTATGCAAAATAACTCTTTACCAAAGAGCAAAGATAATTTGAAATATAGACCACTGCATAATTTCTCCCACGTTTTAGAAGCTGCTATGACTATGTTGGCTATATTGAACTGGGAAGTGATACAAACTTGCCAACACTTGTTAATCATTAAGGGCAGTTTCTTGAACTGAATGGGTAGTATTCAAGTGAGGGTTAAAGCATAAGTGTAATATAAACATACGTTTTCAGGTGAAATTAAATAATTTATTAATTGTTGGCTTGGGTATTTTTCTTTACCTGAACTCTAGCATGTCTCATGTAGAGTTAAAATTACTATTTATATAATTTTGAGCCATGAAATACTAAAATCTGTTTCAAAGGAGCGAGCAAGCATATGTTGTCTGCCAGCTGGTTTTTGCAGAGGTTAAAAAAAAAAGTTTCATCTATACTATAGCATGACTTAGAATTAAATAACAATTGCACAAAAATATATCTGGGATTTAGGAAAGTAGTCAAGAGGAGTAGAAAAAAAAATCTATGCAAGACATGCTCCTTCTAAATATATTTTAATATTTTTTTAAGTGATTGGTATAATTCTAAACTTACATTGTTAAATTACTCTAAATGTAATGAACTTGATCAAGTTATTTTTAATTTACACAGGTGTAATTGAAATTTGGTAAGACCCAGATGTGCACCCATGGTTGCTGCTGTACTTGGCAGTAAGTTTGTTGTTATTTCTTGGACAAGTTTAAGCAATGAAGTCATCTGATTTCAAGACTGTGAAACATCTTTTGTGTTACTGTTCCTTCCAGCAGCTGTAGCAATACAGTATGACCTGCCCTAATTGAGCAGATTAGAATTTTCCTGAAATATTGCACTGTCTTTATGTTATAATTGCTATCTCTGGGAGAAAATCTTTCTTCAGTTCTTCGGCTCTGCTGCAATCCGGATCAAGGATCAGACAGCTAGAGTTAAATTATCCTGTTCTCCTTTGTATAAAGATTACAAAAATATGAAGAATGGAGACAAATAATAGATCACTATTACTTTGCACTACTTTGTGTATTTACTTAGTGCTTCAAACCAGCCATTTCAAGCAGAGATATATTCCTAAGAAAATGCCTTTCTATTAGTTTGGTTAGCATTTCAGATGTTTTGAAATAAATGTGAAAATGGGTAAAAAATCACCCATTCTTTCACCTCGATACCCATAAATAGCCTCATCTAACTATGGAGAGTGAAAGCATCTGGAAGCTCTCCACATATAATGAAGAGATACTAAACATAAAATTGGTTTTAGATGGTGATATAAAGTTATTCAAACTGCTGGTTGTTGATGGGTTAAAGTCCAATCATTGTGTGAAAATAAGCATTGACACTTCTAAACAAAGGTTTTCGTAAAGGTGGAAAGAGATATCAAACCCTTCAAAAATGGTTTTACTTCTAAGTGTGAAAAGCCTCATATCATTCTGGTTTAGAAATAGACAGCCTAGGATGTGCAATCTACCCTTATTAAAACAGGCAGTGAATCAATACTTCTTTTCCATATTCTTTCTTCAAAGGTATCATGCTTTCAGATTGTCACTACCCTAATTGATGTTAACTGCTTAAAGATATGAGTAGACTGTATGTTCTAGGCTTTCATAAATTATAATAATGATTATTCCATATTGATATAATGTTATGAAAAAAATAAATCTGTAGAACTCTTTGCCATTCCCAAGACTGAACATGTTTTTTTACAGTGAGCCATGACTTTATTTTGCTATGTACTCCTACAGTTGGTAAGGACATCACAGTTCTCAAAAGTCTTTCATGTAGTTCCTGTTATATTACACTTCAGAGGGATAACATATCACATATCACAATTAACGGAGTATTCTCATATATTACCTCCTTTCTCTAGAGGGGTTACTGTAATTATTTCAAGTGTAAGACACACAACAATTTGTCTTCCTGGTTGAAATGAAATGTTACTTCACAGATACCTATTTCCAACAGCAATGAACTTTCCTTCAATTAGTCTAGATTGAATAGTCTCTGATAACCCTACTGTGAAATTACTGAAAGAGTAGACAGATATTCAGCTTAATTTTGAACCTCATCTCATCTAGTTGTAGAGAAATCCAAACAGCATGCCATTTATCATATCCTAAATTAAACAGCTGGAGAGCTGCTATAATTTTTCAGTGGACTATGTTGTCATTTGCAAGGTTACTCAGAAATCCTTTGGTAAATGAACCACATGAGTATATGCTGCAACTCTGTTTCCTTACAAAAGCACACATTGTCCAAATTCTACTTCCTAGCTGATTCTTATTATTCCATTTTTATATTTTATCACAAAATGAAGCTCGGGAGGCTCCCTCTGAATGACGAAAAACACTTTTAAACTGTGAGGGTGTGTCCTGGTTCTCGGCAGGACACAGTTCATTTTTTCACACTAGCTGTGAGGGAACAGAGCCTGGAAGCATGTGGGCATTTCTAGGTTTCTATTCTATACCGTCTCCTGTAACTGCCACAGGGCGGAAGTGAGGGATTCTCACTTCTGAGAAGGAGGGGGGAGTGAATTATGGTCAGGAAGAGAAAGGTGGCCCGCAAAGGGTCTGCTGCCATTTTGTTGTTATCTTAGGGGTTGCGTGGCACTAGGTTGGTTGGTGAGCATTTTTGCATGTAAGTAACCCTAGCTTTGTAGATTTTTGTTTTTAATAATGATGCTGTCACTGTTTGTTTTCTTATCTCATTGCTGTTTCCCATATATTGTTCTTACCTCTGCCTTTTGTCTCTCTCACAAAGGAGTGTCTCACTCTCTCAAGAGGGTGTGGGGGGAAGGGAGAGGTTTGTGGTTGTCCTTTTAGGGGAAGCTGCAATTACAATGAGGTGGAATTATTGGAAAGAAGGACAGAGTTGACAAGAGAGTACTTATGTGAAAGGTGAAGGCACTGGGTCCATAGGATGCAGCATGTATATCCACTGCAGCTCAGAAACAGCTGAAAACTTCTGATTTTCAGTCACATGTAACCGTCACCTGTATCCTAGAAAAGTTTAACTCTTTATGTCAGTGTAAGGTAATGTCAATATTTAGTGTGCTAATGAGAACTATATCAATATATGAAATCCAGATTCCATTAAAGTTGTCCAAATCTGTGCTCCCCTGAAGCATGTTTGACTTGTGTAGATTTGAATTTAATTGCAGACATTTAATAAGAATGTAGAAAAAAATTAAATGTAGCTTTGTTAGGCTTTGGTGGTTGAAGCATTGAAAGAATATAAATATTTGGTATTTCAAGAATAATTTGCAAGAGACAAGAGCAAAATCTTTCATTGATATTAGAACAGATAATGTAAAAGATCCCCACATCCAAAGACATAATTGTGTCAAATAATACAATAACTATAACAAATATAACAAGTGTAACACAATATAACATAACATAATGTATTTTTTCTGGAACTTAAGTATCATTTGTTTTTCAATCAATAATAATCAGTGAAAATTGAATATTAGTCATTGAAAATGACCAGTCAAGGCATCAACATTCTAATGTTCACATAATAAATCTTTTACACACATAATAAAGCCTTTGTGGGGTTTTGGAATATTTAAAGCTGGAAAGTATTAGTTTATATTCTGTATTTTTTTCAGTAAACTCCTGGGGGAAATGCTTAGATTTCCATGTACTTCGTTCAGCTATACCACTAATAACCTTGGTTTACACACCCGCTTTGATCACAGATTGAAGTCGTGTCAGGGCTGATTCATACTGCAGATGAACAGCTTGCTATTCAGTTTTCGTAGAAGATATTGGAAGTCCTGTTCACCTTGCCTTGACACTCAAGATTCTGTGCCAGTGAGTCTGAAAGATTCCTTTTTGCATAACTGCAATTCTGAAACCTAGAAACAGTATCCTCTATGTGGTAGTGATGCTAATGCATACTTCTGGATTATTTTTTTATTTTCTTCTATTTACCCTGTCTTTCTTGGGAGTCTGTTTCCAACCCATCACTATGGTGTTTCTTTGAGCACAGACACAAACAACCCTACAAATGTATTAATTTTATTTCCTGCTCATCCAGTTGCTAGAGAATCAGAGATGGCTCTTCATCCTGGATGTGTCTGTAATCTATAAGTATTCCTATCAGATCATCCTCTCCTTTGACTGCTGTGCAAATTACTGTTCTTTAAGGTGGAAACTTTCAAGTTTAGCATGGTAGCCTTTCAGTTATGAAGTCTGTGTATTCTGAAAATGCCTTTCGTATTGTTTGGGAAAGAAGTCTCTTATTCTTACAATTTTGTCTATTTTAGGCAATAACACTGAACATTAAACATTTTTTAGTTATAGGTGTTGTACAGGAGAGACATTTCATGGTTGCTATGCCAGAAAAGTTGGAAAGATAAACACCATGTTTCAGAGGCTTGATTTAGTCAGAAAAATTTAGAAATTAATTCTTTTATAATTGCCTTAGATACAAGTAATTTTCTTGTCCTACTAAAGAACCTTGTCAGAAGTCTTTGAGAGTGTATTTCTCATTTATATTCTGTTGCATACCCTTATTTACAGTTCCATTATTTTAATTCACCTTTCAAGCAGAAGTTCAGTTGCAAATATGTGTTCCTGATGCATCTTGTTGACCTTTCCAAGACTCATGAATAGATGGTGCTGTCAGTCAGATATATTTTAATGATAAAGCCAGCCAGTTGGTCCTAGAAAACTCTACCAGGACAGGGGATCTTGACCATTATGGAGCAGCATCATGCAAAATCTTCCTAGGGAGTTTTTGGGTCTCACTGGTAGAAATGGTGATTTCAGTATAGAAATAATGCTTCTGTCAGCACACATAATGGGAGTCCATTTTGTGGGAGTTTGTTTGTGGATTTTTAAAAATAGTGTTTTGTAGAGGCCTAGTTACAAATAGCTTGTACAATAATTGGTTCTGAAATATAAACTTCCTATTTAGTCATCTGCCTCAGTACCAGATGGATATTGACCCTTTCTAACTCTCATATCCTTGGAAACACTGAACTAAAGAGCATAATAGTTGAGGTGTATTTTTTTCCCCTAGCATGACAACTTACATTTGATTAAGTGTTTGTAACAAAGAGTTGTCTTGTGATGTCTAAACCTATCAAAATAAATTAATGAAGAGGTTTCTGAGCTTGCAAAGACTATTCTTTAAGAAACTACACAGTATTTAGACAAGATTTATTGAAACTTTGGTTGAAATGACAGCTCAACATCCGCTTCGAAGTAAGTTCAATTAAATTAGCATTCCATCACAGGATATTAGTTTCATGGTGCAGAGAGAAATTATAGGCTGATATTTGCATATATGGAAATATATAAGAGGAATGAAGCATATAGAAAGAGGAGCAAGCAGCAGTAATAATAAAATTAATTTGTTGTTATAACTATCTGGCAAGATAAAATAATTTTATAAGTGGCTTAAGTGAAAAATATATCAAGTCACTACCAAAATATCAAAAATTGCCTCGCTATACTATCATCTTTTCTTTTGTCTAGGTTTTCTTAGGTTACTAATTTCNTCCACCTTCAAACAGAAATACAGCAAAAAGCCCCTAGGAGATACAAAGATATAAAGCTTTCAGGAAAACAAGAGAAGTTTTACAATTACTTTCATTAATTTTTTTAGAGACAAGGAATGAAGATAAAAAGTGTTTAATGTCTTGCATAATGATTTCCAAGTGTTTAGGTGGGATTTGTCTCACTAAGTATAGAGTTTAGATGTGTCTATCCAAGCTTTTTATGCAGGTCTTGCTTCATAGTCAATAAAATCTGGTTGATACAGTCAATGGAGATTAGGACATGACTCATTTCATTGTAAAACAGGCATTAAAATTTTTCAGCATATCTGTTTCTTTTTATTCACTGTTAAAGGCATTACATGATTAACTGTTTTTTTAAACACATAAAAGAATTGTTTTCTAGGATAGGACTAGGGTTTATTCCAGCAATTACTATTGCTTGTTTCCTTTTTCTGTGCCTTGATGTTCATACTGGTTAAAATTATTTCTCATATTTTTGTTTATTAAACTCTTTAGGACAGATGGATGCAAAGTGGTATAGAATAGTCAAAGTTTGCCTTAGATTGGGAGCCATTAAAGTATATGTGATCTGTTAACTGATCTGTGCTATAAGGATCAGACTCTCCATTCCCAGAGTACCTTCACAATATATTCTAAGACATGATCTCTAAACCACTTTCCATTTTAAAAATATATGGAGACTGAATGGTCTGCATCATGAACTAGTCAAATATAGAATTTTTACAGGGAAATGAAACAGGCAGTGGCTGATACTTATGTTTTGGGAATGTGCAACATGATAAGACAACCTAATAAAATCGAAATATTCTTAGAATATCTCAAATATATGCAATAAGGTTTGTCATGGTATGAAAATGTTCCAGCTCTCATTTCTATTTCCTTTTTGCAATTATTGAAAATCTTGAGCTAATTTTTATCATCCTGGAAAAGATTAATCCTATTTATGTGCTGAAAAATTGAGCTGACCGGTAACAGAGGCCTTATTACTTTCTTTCACATTGTTTATACTACATGCAAGCTAAGGATGAGGGAATTGCAGCAAGAAATAGGACATAAGATATTAAAAACTAAAAAGGTAGAAATACTCAAGGTCAGGTTGGACAGAGTTTTGAAAAACTTGATCTAATTGATGTCCCAGATTATTGTAGGGGAGGTTGGACTAGCTGACATTTAATGTTTCCTTCCAATTGAAAGCATTCTATGATTCTATGAAAAACTAATAATTCAGCATAAAATGAATATAAGGTCACAAACCACTTTACTAAATTAATGCTAAGAGTATGGCATATGGATATGAAAAAAAGTATGACATAAAAATATGTATAAAAGTATATCCTGAATTGTATTTAAGAGAAACAGTGATCATTTGCTCACATCTAAAATCATCACTTAAGTCCCTAAGCTCCTGAAGGAATTTTAAATTTTAGATCCCTGTCTGAGATGAATAAAAATGTATCCTTTGCTGAGCTGTGGAAGTTGATGTGAGAGGGGTCTGACAAATCCATTTTTATGTTTTATTACCGTTTTATTACCAGGTTGACTGCCGTGAATTTCAGATCTATTTCAATATAAGTAGAAAGGAAGTACATAATTCAATGTTTGAATGTATTTCACTACTGATCAGACAGGTAACTTTTTAGGCCGTATGTTTTTGACTGACTTAGTGTTTATACAGCCTTTTAAATGGGGGTCCAGTGCCTGTGTAACAATCTAAGGACTCACATTTAAGGCTTTCAGTGAATCAAGTTACCTTTTTCATGCTTAGTTGCAATGAAAAATAAGGGCATTCATTTGTCTGTTTATTTGTCTGTTTATTTTTCTGTTTAGAAAAATGGAAGAAAATTATTCTGCTCTGAAGTAATGTTGTGTATTACGTGAGTGTGATATGGGTTTGATAGCAGAGGGGGTTACGGGGGTGACTTCTTTTATAATATGCCAGAAGCTTCCTCCATGACCAATAGAACTGCTGGCCAAAATTGAGCCAATCAGCCATAGCAGCAGCACTTCTGTGATAACACATATAAGAAAGGGGAAGAAAATCTTGTTCAAAACTTCAGTCAAAGGTGAGGAGTGAGAGTATGTGAGAGAAACAGTCCTGATACCAAGGTCAGTGAACAAGCAGGGGAAGGAGGTGCTCCAGACACTGGACCAGGGATTGCCCAGCTCATGGTGAAGACCATGGAGTAGCAAAATGTCCCCCTGCAGTCCATGGAGGTCCACAGTAGAGCAGAGATCCACCTGCAGCCCATGGAAGTCCATAGTAGAGAAGATATCCACCTGCAGCTCATGAAGGGCCCCACGCTGGAGCAGGTAGATGCACCCAATGGAGACTAGGACCCCATGGAGCAGGCTGCTGGCAGGATTTGTTCCCTGTGGAGAGAGAAGCCCATTTTGGGGCAGTTTTGCTGGCAGGACTTATGACCCTACAGGGGATCCACTCGGAAGCAATTTGTTCCTGAAGGACTGCACCCCATGGAAGGGACCCACACTGGAGCAGTTCACAAAAAACTGCAGCCCATGGGAAGGACTCATGTTGGAGAAATTTGTAGAGAACTGTCTCCTGTGGAAAAGACGTGGCAGAGACAACATGTGATGAATGGCACCACAACCCCCAGTCCCTGTACCCCTGTGCCTCTGTGGTGGGAAGGAGGCAGAGAAAACCTGAATTAAGTTGAGCCCATGGATAAGAGAGGGGTGAGAAGAAGGTGTTGTATGATGTGGTATGATTTCTGATTACCCTATTCTGACTTTTAATTAGTAATAAATGGAATTTATTTCCCCTGGTTGAGTCTGTTTTGCTTATGATAATAATTGCTGAGTGATCCCTCCCTGTCCTAATCTTGACCAATGAGCCTTTTGTATTTTTCTGCTTGTCCAGTTGAGGAGTGGGAGTGAAAGATAAGCTTGATGGGCACCTAGCATCCAGCGAAAGTCAACCCACCACATGTGGCTTAGCTGCTACAGTCTAACCTTAAAGATGTGATCAAATTCCTAAAAACTCTCTACATGGTTTCTTTTAAAATGTTTCCAATGTCCTAGATAATTACATTATTTAGAAGATGTGTTTTCTAGACCTTATTATTAAGTCTCAGGATGAACTCTGTCTCGCTGAACCAGAAATTGATAGAATTCTGACATATATATATTATTTTATACATATTAATTTCAAATATATATATATATAACACGTATATGATCACAAGTAGCTAATCTGCTTTGACACTGATAAAGAAAACTATCTTACTGGAGATATTTGTCATCATGTTAAAAGATCTTTCATTGAAACTGCTGCCTAAATCAGTTTCCAGATCTGAGAATGTGACAATGAATCACTGTAATTAGACCTATAAATATGTAGAAAGTTTAGCATCCCCATTTCTTTTCTGTAATAGAAGTTTGGGGCTACAGTGCTTTAAAAATTAAATTTTTTTGCAGTTAAATGAGGAAAACATGAGATTTTACAAGGTTTCAAATACACTGAGGTTTTTCCAATATTCCAAAGTCTTCGTTCTGCTTCTAACAATATGTATACTATTAAAGTGTTTTTCATGGTTAATGTTATTTTGTGTATTTTCCTATTCCTGTTTTACCTTTAGAATATTTTGAATTTTGTAGAAGGAAAAGAAAAAAGTGGTAGCACTTATTGGAAAAGGTGAGAAATACCTTGATTTTTACTATATTTTTCCTGTGCCATTGAATAGCATAAAATGTAAAAGAGGGAGAAAGGGGAAACAAAAGTATTTCATTTAAGATATTTATTATAAGATTTTTTCATAAATGGTTGTTTTTATATGCATTTTAAATTGAGTCAGAATATTGATGAGTGTAAACATTAGAAACTTCTAGTAATGCTTCTAAAAGTAATGCTTTCCTAATGAAAATAAAAGTTGGCACCGGGAATATTTGTGGGTTTTATATCAAAGAAATTACTTTCACATCATTCACATAGTTTACAAGCAATATTAGCAACTTCAGGTCTGGATTAAAGAGTCAATTTCAAAGACCACCATCTTCACCCCCCACCTCCCAATATTTCTAGAAATTACTAACAACTAGGTATATATTTGAAAAAGATGTCTTGGTCAAAGGCAGTTTTCCCTTTTTTAAAGAAGGTTTGAAGCCCAGGCAAGAAAAAAATGCCTGTAACTTCTTTGGAGGGTTTTAGATAAAATTATTTGGTTTTTAGCAAGAATTACTGTCTGTAGTGTTGAGCAAATGTTCTCTGTTGTGCATCTGCTTTTCCACCCATCTAGACTAGAACATATTGTAGTTCCTTCTCTGTATCCACAAGTTTCCCTGCAAAGGAAAACCTTAGTGCATAGGGAGATGATGCATACCCGGGTTTCTTTCTGGCATGCACCTGGGATGCTTCCAGATCATATACTTACAGATGCAAGACTGTAAAGCACATCTGCCCTGTGGTGTTGATGTGGTCACTTGTTGTGGTTTTAGTAGAAGGGAGGGGGCCATAAAGATGGCTCCTGTGAGAAGTTTCTGGAGTTTTTCATCATTTCCAGCAGAGCCAATCTCTGATGGCTCTGAAGATGATGGACATGTCACTGGCCATGTTTGAGCCAATTAGAAAGGTTAGTTACACTTCTGTGATGACATATTTAAGGAAAAATCAAAACAAATTCACACGCAGCTGCTTTTAGTTAGAGAAGGAAGAAGATGTGAGAACATGTGAGGGAAAACAACATGAAGACACCAAGGTCAGTGGAAAAGGAAGGAGAGGAGGTGCCCCAGGCTCTAGAGCTGAGATTTTCCTGCAGGCCGTGGTGAGCCCATGGTGAGGCGGGGTGTCCCCCTTGCAGTCCATNAAACGCGCCACAGAGGTTCACAGAGAACTGTCTTTTCGTGGGAGGAACCCCACGGCAAAAGCAGAGGAAAAAAACTCCTCTCCCTAAACAAGGGAAGAAGATCTTGGAAACGGACTGACCTGAACCCCCACACCCTGCCCCCCTTGCACTGTTGGTAGGAGGGAGAGAGGAGTGGGCAGTGAAAAGAAGGGTGTCTTTTAAAGGTTTAGTTTATTTCTCATATCCTCCTTCTAACTCAAGTAGTAATAAATTTTCACTTTTGCAACTTTTAAGCTGAGCCTAGTTTGTCCTTAGAGCATTTTCTCCCAGTTCCTTAACTCATAGACCTCTGAATTAATTCCCTCGGTTTTTTCCCCTCTCCTTCCCTCATCTGCCCAGCTGTGGCAGCGGAGGGAACAAGTGAGCAACTGCCATAAGTGCCTGACACTTAGCCAAAATCAAAACCACAACATCACTATTTATGAATTTTAAGCAGTCTGGATCAGGTTATTTTTTATCTCTCATTCAACTTTTTTCTTGAATAATTTCATCATGAGATTCAGAAGCACTGGGTAACTGTAACTGATGGAAAAATAATCACTTCATACTTATTGTGCATGGGCATGGGGATGGACCAACACTTTCCACATATTTATATCCAGTGATTTGCTAATAGAGACTACTCAAAAGCTTGTCACATATATTTCAGTTATATTCAACTAATATAGCTTCCAATTTTTTTTTTTTTTTGATGACTGGTTTCATTTAAAAGAGAAATTGGTTTTGGGTTGTTCATGTTTGCTTGTAATGCTGGTTTGCATCTCATGAAATTGCTAGGTAATGGTTGTACTCAAAGAGTTACAGTCTACAGCTCAATGTCGAAGCGAAGACCAGTGACAAGTGATGCTCCTCAGGGGCTGGTATTAGGACCAGCACTGTTTAATATCCCTGTTGGTGACACGGGCTGTGTCATTAAACACACCCTCAGCAAGTTTGCTGGCAACATGAGGCTGGGTGCTGTGGTCAACACACTGCAGGGAAGGGATGCCATCGAGAGGGACTGTGACAGACTAGAGGGGTGGGCCTATGCAAACCTCATGAATTCCAACAAGGTCAAGCATAAGGTCCTGCACCGGGGTTGGGGCAATCCCAAACACAGACACAGGCTGGGCAATAAATGGATTGAGAGTAGCCCTGAGATGGAGGACTTTGAACTATTGGTGGATGAAAAACTTAGCATGACCCAGAAATGTGTGCTTGCAGCCCAGAAAGCCGCCCATACCCTGAGCTGCACCAAAAGCAGTGTGGTCAGCACATCGAAAGAGAGGATTCTGCCCCTCTACTCTGCTCTCATGAGACCCCACCTGGGTCTCAGCTCAGGTATCCAGCTCTGGGACACCCAGAATAGTAAGGACTATTTTGGACCTGATAGAGGGAGTCCAAAGGAGGGCCACGAAAATGATCAGAGGGCTGGAGCAACTTTCCTATGGAGATGGGTTGAGAGAGTTGGGGTTGTTCAGCCTGGAGACAAGAAGAATCCAGCGAGAACTTATTGTGGCCTCTCAGTACATAAAAGAGACCTACAAAAAAACTCAAGGACTTTTTACAGGAGCATGGAGTCATAGGACAAGGGGGAATGGCTTCAAACTGGAAGAGAGTAACTTTAGATAGGAAGAAATTCTGTACTGTGAGGGTGGTAAGGCAAAGGAACAGGTTTCCCAGAGAAGTTGTGGATAAAACTTCATTCACATTCCTGTAAGAGTTTAAGAGCAGGTTGGATGGGGCTTTGAGAAACCTGGTCTAGTGAAAGGTGTCCCTGTCCATGGCAGGGGGTTTGGATCTTTGAGGTCCCTTCCAACTGAAACCATTCTGTGATTCTGTGAATCTAAATAAAGGAAACAAAAAGGTAAATTCTGAGTGGATCCCAATTTTTTACTGAGCACGTCTGAGATCCATCACTGTAATTTAAACATCAGCATTGGTCTGTTTAGATCGGTAGACAGGTAAAAGGCAGCTGGTAAAGGCATAATGTACCAGCTTTAATAGTGGCACAGAAACACTGGCAATGAACTAGGGAAATTACTTTAGATGATCACCAATAATTTTAATTGATGAAGAAAACTCATCCAGTGGAAAAAGCTAATTGGCAAACTAGCAAGTAAAACTGATTTAATGTGTTCTATGGATCAGAAAATAGGACCTGGCATGGAGTATTGACTATTAGTGCAGCTGTTATGAAGATGATCTGCATTGGAAAATTGAACTGAAAAAAACCACCAGGGAGTAGAAGTTTTAGGACAAATATCACAGTTTAGCAGTATTTTCTGCAAGAAGTTTAGGATTTTTGTGCTCCTGAAGTTACCAGTAATCACAAAGCAAATCATTATACAGGCAATGTAAGAGTCAATAAGAACATACAGTGATTTGTGAGAATTCAAAATATTAAACTAACAACAAAAACCGTGAAAGTAAGACCCATTCTGCCTGATATTCAATCATGACATCTCAGTTCTCCTTTTGTTAATATAGTAAAAGATTAAGTGATTGAAAAGGAGTAACTATACAGATTAATGAAAAGAAATTAATTTAAAATAATTATAATTTACTTTATAGAAATCAGCATCCAGCTGGGAAATATAAAAAGGTCCACGTCACAAAATACTTGCATATCTTCTAGGCCCATAAGACACAGAGGAGACTCTAAAACAAAACTTTGAGCTGTGACTGGAGGTGTTACCTTCCAGTGAGATAGATGTAAATGCTTCCTAGGTATATTAATACCAGTAGCAGATAAAAATATATATCTTTTTAACATTGCATAATGAGGAGTAGGACTCTTCTTACCTGTATTCTGATATGCTGAAATCAAGTATCTAATACCTCTTTCTTCCTTGCAATAGGAAGCTACTGAGCATACAGTGGATGTCTATCTAGCTCAAAGTTTGATGCCTCAGCTTTATGTTAATAAAGCTAACTGAGATGTATCCCACATTTGGTGCTACATTTTTGTGTGGGTAAAGACATTCAGATATTTTCCGCTGTTTTACAGTTTTTAGGAAGTCTGGTGAATTCACTGGGTACATTTGACTAATATTTAGTAGTGAAATGTGGCCTTATCTCTTCTTTTCCCTCTTGTGAGGTAAACCCTGAACATGATTGTTTAAAATATTAGACTAGTCAAGATGGATCATAAGCTATGAACTACTATCAGAGAGTTGGATCTTTATATTTTGTTGCTATGAGCTAGCTACCTGCGAATAATGTTGGAGGTTGCTTAGAAAGAAACTTCATTTTTCAGCTATGATAATCACTGTACATTTACTGACTTAATTGATAAGTCAGATGTGCTGTTTTATGCAAAACTAGCCAGGCTTAACCGATAACTGAAACAATAAATTGAGACTGTGCATGTATGCAGAATATCAGCACAATTTCTAATGTGTCAGATTCTACACTGGGCAGAGCACTTGGATGAAAGGGAAATGGATGGCTGATGACTAGCTTGGCATTTTAGCTCAGATACAGTGAGTCCAGAGCAAGAACCAGTTTATAAATGCCAAAATCACTTCAAGTATAAGAACAAATGTATAAGTTCAAGTCAAATATTTTTCCTTCTACTGCTGACTATGTGCTATAAACCTTTCACCCTACTAGGACTGATGACTAAATATAGTGTTTAATGAGACATACTATTCTAAAAAATAATCTGGCATGTGTTCTGTGCAAAGGAAGCAATTAAGGCCTGCATATTTTGAAACAGTTTACTGAATTTCAATTTAGACATTCTAATAATTAATTGATATCTCCAATACGTTTATTGACTTTCAGTACTTCACAGTTACTTGAAATGATATACCTGATTGATGGTAAAAGCCAGTTTCTGCCATCTTGTATAAAATAACATCTAATTTTAGTTCTGCTCTGACTGAAATCAGAAAGACATCCCATGGAACCAATAATTGCCAATAAAGGTGGCAGCAACTAACTCAATGTCTTTTTATTTGTTTATAACACGAGATTGGAGAGGGTATAGCCATTTAGTACTGGCTTTGTTGTACTTGTGGTTGGCTATCAAGTAAGCCAAGTCACTGGCTTTAAAATCCTCTGTTAAACTGGCTTGATTTGATTTAATCTTGATTTATTTGAAAGATCACTGATTTTTCTTTACTGTGGAACTTTTCTTTTGTCTCCAAACTCTACAGTGCCTTGATCTGGGTTTGCTGTTAAAAAGCCCTTTTGTAAAATAAAGTTGTGGTTAAAAAAAACATTGCATGGAGGTTACCTGGAGACTTCACAACGTGACTTTTTCTCTGTAAAAGTACTGTGTGAGGAGTAAACAGCAATACAACAAGAAAAATGTCCTTTTAAAAAGCACTAGCCTGCGACACAAGATAAGCAGAGGGGATAATGAATGTTATAAACCCTGAAAATTACTGCTTATTTTAGAAAAGTTTATATGTCAGAGAGGAAAAAAAATAGATTAAAAGAACACAGTGATTTGCATACACAAAACTGTAGTCCTTCCCCCAGTTAAAAGAAAAACTAACTCACATTTTATCAATTAACTTGTGTTTCTTTACAAAGAGGAACATCCTGGTATTGCTCTTCAGGGTACCAAGCATCACACATTGTCAGCTCATTAGGGATGATACTTTATTTACAGCACAGATTTGCTGGGATCTTCAGCTAACCAGTAGCTAATACTGAATGAATAGGTTTTAATTAGATTACCAGAATTCCATCTGTAGAAAGCACAAATAGTGGTAGAAATTCAACTGGACCAAAAATATAGGTATGAATGTCCAGAAGAGGTGACTTATAGGATTACAATGTTTGTTCAACTGCCTTTTGAATTCAGTCTTTAACATCTTTCTTGTCAGTGTCAAGGGTTTTCGGTGGTGTGGCACTTGGCCTCTAAGGCAAGTAAAACCAAACCCATTTCAAACACCACTGTCAGACACCAATGAATCAAATTTTCCATCCTTCATCAAACAATACTCCTTAGGTTTCTTTCAAAGCTTTTCCAGTCAATGGCTGTGGAATTTGATCTCATAGACTAAAGGACTGGTTAAGGAAGTCAGTTGCTTTGTTTTGCTTTATTTTAATTTTGTTTTTCATTAAATAATCTCCCATGAATTCATGGAACACAACTAATGCTGAATTGGGATCTTACTAGGTGGGTCCAGTCTCTGTACACATGCATATATGATTTCAAAGGCTCACAAACTGAAAACCTCTAATTTTGTGAGTCTAAACAAAGGAAATTTTCCATCTACACTTTCATGTCCCCAGACAGGCTATAATTGTACATAGAAGAGGCATTGTGAAAAAAACCAAAATTCTATAGACCTTGAATCCTTATCTCAACAGTGACCTCTTCTAAAAGCTTGTCCTGGTATTCTTCTCCCTGCTTGTCTTTGAGTTGTTCTGCCTGTTGTGAGAGAGAGAGAGAGGCTGCTGCTCCTTATCCTCAGTACAGAAATGGAGAGACATCTTTATGTGGACATTCTTTCACCTCCTCTTTGATTAGGAACTAGAATATCCAGAAAAAGTTGTGATTGCCAGTTCCTCTCTGATGACTGATTCAGACTATAAACAGTTAGGCTAGATATCTAACCTGAAGGAAGCTAAAATCATGTCAGACAATTCTAATCAAACTAATAATCAAATACATGTGTCAAAGGAAAAGTATTATGAAACTCCCCTTGTATTTTACTTTTCATTTAAAAGACAAAGTTTTTAAGAGTAAATCTTTTTTTCAGTGCTTAAACACTTTCCCTCAGGCAAATATCTGTGAACCTAGATTAATACAAAATAAAGCACACAGACCTGTGTTGCACCTGTGGCAGAAGTGTCAGACCTGACTGAAAACTAAACTTCTACAAAAAAAGAAGGATAAAATAAGCAGATGAACCCAAAAACAGGGCAGATTAACAAGACATGTGATAGGCAGCTGTGGGACTTAAAGGTCATCCCTAAACATGAAGCACATTTACCCTTTTAGCTACAATGCTGTGGTCTTGTTCAAGCAACAAACCCTTGAGATTTCACTGTTATCCGTCTACATTGAGTTACATTGCTAATTTAAATGCCTAGTGATTATGCTGTGTTATGATATAAATTGAAAGGTCAATGAATTCAGAAAATTGCTTTCCTGTAGCTTATATGGCAGTCTTTTTGTGATTTTCAACAAAAAAATTGGATAGTTGATTACCTTCCATATTACATAACAATCAGAGAATATAATGATAATATTCACAGAGAGGTATGATGTACTGCTACAGGTTTTAAAAACACAACATTAATGAATGAAAACAAAAAATAATCAAGGCTCCCTTGTAGTAAACATTAAGTCTATTTCATATACAGAATATGGTAAATAAAAAATGTAAAATTGGTTTAAAATATCCATGGTCCCTACCTTTTATTTTCGTCTGCATTTTAGAAACCATAAAGGGGAAGTTATGTATGTAAAGAAATATGGAGAAATATATTAAAACATTGTTTACAAATATTTGTTTAAATCCAGATGGGTGTTTACTTTCACTGTTTTCAACCTGCTTTTTTTTGGGTTTTTTTGCAAACTGTAAATATTTACAGGAACAAATTTTTCTTGTAGGGATGGTTGGGGAATACCATTTTTTTTCTGTATACACTTACCCGTATGAGAAGTAAGACATTCACACATGGACATATGTATTTGTTATTTGCTGTTTGCTGTTCTCTACTGCACTTTTTGCAGTCAGCTATACCAGGAATAGAAACAATACCATGTGATGGTGATGACTAAACATGTACAGAAAATTTCAAGTAGCTATGGGAAGCAATCTGCAGATTGCAATTGTTTACATGTACTGTCCACTTAACAATTAAAAATAAGAAATTTAGAGAAATCTAATTAATAAAAAAATTATTAGTAATCAATGGCAAAATGAGCTATTATCTACCCTGATGATTTATTGATTTTAAAGAGCTTTTTGCAAAACAATTTGTTTCTTTCATATAGGGTTTTTCTGATTTGGTCCTTTTAGAGCACTGGGTTTGGCAACCACTATGAAAAATTGTGACATTGTGAGTTCACATCATGTATTGTATGAAGGTCTTGTTTGGAATTAATTTCATATGGAAAGTGAACAGTCTGTGATTTACTATTCTAGTTCACTTTTGGAGCTTAAAACTTACTTACTCATGAACAGATCCATTCTTTAGTTAAAGTTCTTTCTCAGAATTCCCATATAAAACAATTTGTGTCGCTTAAGAACTCAAACTTAGAAGAAACTTGGCTTTCAAGATCAGATCTAACTAAGCATTTAAATTATGTCCTTAATTTAAACATGAATAATCACTGATTATCACATTGCTGCATGCAGCTTTGAAATATTTCTCTTTCTTTCTCCCTTTTTATTCTTTTTTTCTTCTATAAAAACACAATTCTAAAAGCCATGGCTTTTTTATGTGGTACTAAGTTTGTGATTCTGCTTTTTGACCACTGTTTTCAGGATAGCCCTACTTAATTGTTTGTGCTGCTGTTGTTCTTTATAATCTCTATCTTATTGCACAGAAATTAAGCTAAGAAAACCTTTGTTTATGGGTTGTTTTGGTTTTTTCCTCATGTTCTTGTTCTCCATGCAATATCCATTCATCAGAAAGCAAAAGAAAGCATAGAAACAAATGTCCTCCCACAGGGGCCAAGCAAACATATATTGAAACAAAGAAGCAGTAAAAAATAAGTAATATGAAATTATGACCCAATCAAATTAAATCTCTGTATTGATTTGCTTTGTCTCAGGTGTAAGCTTCTTTTTTTCTTTGATCTGATCCATTCACTTGTGTACTTATGAATTGAATTCTATTCAAACCTGCAGTGTTGAAGATGCCCTTCAAAGCTGAAGGTATTTGACAAGGCTGAGTGTGTCATCCAGTGTTTTTCATCTCCTAATTCTTAAATCTAAAGCCACCAAAAATTCAACACAGGGAGGAACACCCAAGAAAACAGTGATTTTAATATATTTTGTCAACAATTAGATCTTGAAAATTGTAATGTAAAATGAACCTCTTGATAGCAAGAATGAGTCATAAATGACACATATATGTAATCGAGTAAATGAACACTCCAACATAAAGATCTATCTTGAAATATTTCTCTCTCATTATGAACTCTCACTGTACACTTTACTTTCTCAGTAGGCTAATAAAGTCTTCTGAGAAGAAAAAAGAGTTTTCCAGAGGGGCTGTACACATTCATGCCACCAGCATATGTATCCAAGAGCTAACATAAGTCATAGAATGATAGATAAAAATATAATGCTAGAAGAACTAGTAATTTTGACTGATAAAGAATAAACATTTCTAAACTAATTTTATCTGGCTTATGTTAGTAATTATCAATAATTTATTATAATAATTCACTGAAAGTGCCCATCACTTGAAAGTGTGAAATATTTGTGGCACATGTTTAAAAACTCAAAATTAATTTGGTTTACAGTGGTAATTAATTTCAGTTGAACATAATGCCAGGTAAACTACCTGTTGAAAAGTGAAATTTGAGTTGCAAACAAATGTTGCAACTGCACAACTTGTATTGTTATCTGTAAAAAGAGACATTGCTGGTACCTAGTATGTGCTTTCCACCACCCACTGAATATTACCAGATCTCTGCATTGCCAATGCTGAACATTTAGATCATAGAAATCTTTGTGAACCTGACTATATATATGTGACTAATGAAACAAGAACACTGAATTCTCAGGTTATGCAAGGTATAGAATATAGAAACAAAGTGGTTTCCCTGAACTTTCCAGGTATTTGGCTGGATGTTTTAAGTGACCTTGCAACTAAAATTGCCCTCGTCATTTCCAGTACATTATGATCGTGAGATACAAAAATCACACATATTTCTATGCTGAACAATACAAATTCTCCATTAGTTCTCCCTGAAACATTAAAAGCCAAGCAGAGAGATGCCTGTCTTCTTCAGAGATATTATGATGACTGAATACACACACGTCTATTTGACCTGCACTGAGCCTCATCAGACAAATTAACCATCCATCAGCCTTCTCCAGCCCTTGTTTTCAGTATTGCTTTCATGGAGTACCAGTATTTTCTGCAGGCAGGATTTTTCACCCTCAGACCAATCAGCCATATAATGCCTTGTGTTTTCAGAGGTCTTGGTTTCCACAATATTTAGTGTGCTAGAATGTGTCAAAATAAAAGATTAGAAACATCTTAAGAGACAAAATTATATTGCTTTCTGTCCAGAACATGTAACAGTTCCATGGAACAATTTCTAGTAACATAGAATATTGTAAAATTCAATTTTTGTGCCATGCAATATTTTGTAATGTCTTGTAAATTTGTCACAATGGCATTTAAATTTATATATAGGTGTTAAGCTGACATTTGTTTTACCACAAACCATTCCTTTATAACCCTTGAATCTGAACACATGAGCTTGGTTATACGTTTTAGTAAGGGAATCCTTCATGATTATTTTTAGAATAGTGCCCTGAAGGGCTCTTATGAAAAGGTTAAGCACTTCAGACCAAGTTATAACTTCAGTCTTGACTTCCGGAGGTAACCATTTTGTTGAAATTAACTTACTTCTTTTTTGAATTTTCTTTTTTAATTTCTATGGGTTTTTTAAATTATAATTGCTGCTTTGCTTAGTCAATTTTTATTTGGTGATTAAATACTGAAATGAGTTAATGGCTTTCACTTTGATAAATTATCTCATTATGAGTGTAGAGCTACGTCATCTGGCATAGGCAAAAAACTGATGGCAAACAATACAAATACTCAAAAAGTACTTGCATAGTGAAATCCAGTTTTTAGAAAATAAAATCTATTTTGCCAAAGGCAGCATTGCAGAGACAAAGCAAAAATTCATAAAAAGAAAAAATCTGGAAGTAGAGGAATCACCTGTGAAGACTGGCATTTCTTTCACAACTGTTCATAGTATATTATGATCTGAAACTGGGATAACCAGAGTAATTTTTGTAAGGTCATGTTTGTTATGGAAAAATCAGCTTAAAATGTGAATGCTAACATGGCAGATAACTGGGTGCATATGTGTCTGAAAATACTGATAAAAGATGAACTGAACAAAAGCAGCATGTCCTGAATCCTCCAGCTGACAAGTGACATAAGACAGAACTGCAAGTCAGGAAGATGATCACGTATTGCGCCTCTGCACACTGACTATCTAGATTTAGGACGAAATGTTCTCTCAAAGTGAGTGTATATCTTGATTGAAGGGAAAATGTTGTACATAGGTGAAGACCATGGAGATCAGAGTACTGTGTACAGACAAATGCCAGGGGATGGCCCGGGACTTTGTTAGGTAACACACAAGGCTGGCCACTGTGAGCAGCAGCATGGCAAGAACCAACATGACTTTCTGCCCAACCTTCCTGTACCAGTAAGGATGGTCCTGCAGGGAAAGCATGTCAAGACCTATTGAACATATGGCTGGAGGGGAGTGACTGAGGGACAGAGGGAGTGACGGAGTGAGTAAGGTTGGAGTAAAAGCTCTAATCTTCTTGGTTCTAAAAAAATCCCCAGAATCTATAACCACTGGGTGTTGCCATTTATTCTGTCCTTGTCCATGACAGATACTTATTCGCCTTAGCTAATGAGACATCTACCTCATCATTATTTTCAATAGGTGAGATTGCTGAGCCCAAATATCCCTGTTTTGACTATTCAACACAAGAGTTTCAGATACGTCTGATGCAAGACTGACTGGTTACACCCTTGGGGATATTATTGCTCATTCAAATATATGAAATTCATGAGCTTTGTAGCATTGAAACTGCTCACAGCCTGAAAGAGAAGGCATCTGCCCCTTGGTGTAATTTATTAATTTCCATCTGAAATTAAAATTAAGAACTTTTCAGATATTTAATTCAGATAAGAATTTTCTGAAAAAACAGTGCCTGCCAGAAATGCAAAACAACATTATTGTAATTTGAAATATGGTTAGATATACAAAATCTGGACTTGGGAGTGCTGTTAGACAACAAATTGACCATGATTCAGCTATATATATATATAAAAATATATATAGGGTAACATTTAACTCATTCAGAGCTTTCACTGGAGCTCAGAAACTGGCTGCTGGATGAAGAGCTGCTTCCTTGTAAGAAGGGAAATTATGCTTCTTGGATCTGGTCCAAAAATGGTCTTAAAAGGAATAGTAATTTTTCCATTTATTTTGGTGAATTAACATTTGACTCTTAAGCAGTGCAGATTTTAATTCAGTGTCCAACGAAGCATCTAAATGGAAATTCAGATTTGGTTTCAGGGTTTTAAAGAAGCAATGTTGAGCTCTCAAGGCTCACAGCTTTAACACTTCTCCTGTCTTGTTTCATTCCAGTCAGTTATGTAGATTACCAGTATCAAAATTGCTCACTACTAGAATGTTCTTGCAAAACTCAATGAGGGAAAAAAGCCAACATGTTGGCAACAAATGGTGCTGTTGACACAGTAAGTGGCACTTGAATTGCCTGGTGAGCACTAATTCAGAGAACATACATTTTGTGATGTTTCTTTGGGGATGTTTACCCTTTATTGCAAAGAAACAAGACTGCAATCATTGTTATTATCCTAAATGCATAAGGAAGGGTTAATTAAGGGCTTAATTCTAATTACATATCAGGTGCTTCGGAGAGCAACCCTTTAGATACTGAATAAGTGAGAGTAAATTGCAAAGAGTTTTGCTTCACTCTAACTACTATAGTGATTCCACTTGACCAGTTGTGTGCAGAGTCTAGAATAAGGCCCCTGGATTTATCATAGAGCCAGTTATGTTCTAAAGGAATTAGGACAGCAACTTAATTATGATCCAAAGTAAGTTGGTTACTGTTCTCTGAAATCTTGGCAGTCTTTCCTTATTTATGGTGACACTATCCACTATGAAAGTCCCTTCACACTACCTCAGGTAGGGTGCAGGTCAGTGTAATTTGATATGAAGTAATGCTATGTTTCAGTAAATTCACAGAGTATGCATAGTATACCTACTTCATACACTTCTACTTTTGATTATTTCTGAAGAGTGTTTGCTGTCTTCATGTTCAGAAATAGAAAACTATTCTTTTTTAATAAAGTTGCATTTTTGGGTGATTAGTGATAACTACAAATATGCTGTGTGTTATTTCTCCATCTATGGATGAAAAGGTCACCAGGGTAATGTAAATTTTAGAAAAGGCAGTCAGAGATTTAAATTTTATTTCTTTTCTAACCTGAAGGTATACACAGCAACATATAGCTTGATGATTGTGAACTGCACATGCTAAGGATTAAAATAAACATATAAATACTTCTATTTACTGAATGTATGTGGCCAGCTGCATGCTTTGTGTCAAAATCTCCTTGGTGCAGCTGGATGATCTAGATGACAGATCTTAGATCTGGAGCATGGCACAAACATTTTTTCTTAAATTAATCAAATGTATTTGATTTCTTGTTTTTAATAACGAGATCCATCATGCATCAGTTTCATTAGTTTGGAGAACCTTTGACACAGATCACAAATACCTTCAACATATTATCATCACTGTAAGGAGAAACTCCCTTCTAAAGCTGATGAGGTGAATATACCATACTTCCTGTGTTCCAGTGTGACCCTTACAACTTTTCTGCATGTCAAGAGTCCTGATGGACTGTTAGTGAACACTAAATGAATCCACCTTTCCCTGAATATTAATTTTGTTATCAGTTGCAGCAGGTTCTGTATAGGCCTAATATGTCCCTTTGGATACAGTGGAACAATTTACAAGGAAACTGGATATTTGTTTCACAGGTCCTGCCATATGTATAGAGATGAAAGAGGTTACATATACATATTTTTCAGAAATAGCAGCACATGCTCACTTATTGCAGAAAAATAAAAGCGAGAAAAAAGAAGTACATCTCTCAGGCACATGGTGTGATTCTTGAGGTTGGCCCGTGCAGGTTCAGAAGTTGACTTGACGATCCTTGTGGGGCCCTTCCAAATCAGGAGAGTCTACGGAATTTGTAGTTAGCTCTGCTGATACATATTGTTTCTTCTTCTCTGAGCTAGAGTTTCCGTCTACAAACTTTAGATAGACATTGTTTTACTGTGCTGTTGATTATTCTAGTTCTCTATCACCATCCCAGAAGAAAGGAAGAATGTAGACAAAAAGTTATGACTGCTGTAATATTTTTTATGTTTTCCTACTATTTGCTTATAAAGGATTCCTTTATGTTTCTTGTAACTGAGTACTGTAGAACCACCCAGTACTGTATAAAGCATCCTTCCTACTTTCTCTTTTCATGAACATTCCAATGCATATATGCTATATTTGGTTATTTTCTAATTTGAGACAGTCTTCCATTATTACTTTGAAAAAGACTACTTGCCCTATAAAGGCCAAATATTAAATTTGCATTCTTGTTGTTACAGTCATTGCTATGTTTTTCCTGTGAGTATGATGTAAATGAAGCCAGATTGCAGAGATTTTGGAACTAAGAATGGAAACTTTAACTTGAATAACATCCCTGTGACCTCATTCTATGCTTGTTGTAAGTTTTATGGAAGATCCATCAGGGAAATATATTACAATTGTACATCCTCTTCAAATAATTTCTAACTGATAAATCATCCCAGAGCACCAGATATGCAATCTGATCAGAACACAGCAGTGGAGTTTTAGGGCTGAGATTCTAAAAGGTCAGTGGAGTATAAGAGCAGTAATAGTGGCAGTAGCTAATACCATCAGTAAGTGAAGGCTTTTCAAAAAACCTAATTTTAATATTTATCTAAATAAACAGTAGCAAATTGCATGGAGAAATATAAATCATACTGTCAGGTTACCATTTTCTTACAAAAGGAGATACAATTTATGATTCTATGAAAATTTTCTAAACAAAAGTAGACCCATTTTTATACAATTCCATTAATAAGCATGGGGGGGGAAAGAAAGAAAAAAAAGCTGGTTTGCTTGTAAAAGTGAAAATTTCTTATGCATCACTTTGCCCCAGGAAAAATTTTAACAGCTTCTGTTACAAAGTGCTGCTAGAGATTGACCACAATATATAACTAATATGAAAGGATCAGGAGCTTGCTTTGCATTATCCCTCTTTAGGCCAACATATGTCTGTTAATTTAGACAAGAACTCTATTAAGTTGAGTATGTTCATGTAGATCCAAGGCAGACCTAACAAAAGTGTTTTTGTCAAAAAGGCAGGTAAATGGGGTTGTGTGATAACAGCTTCAGAGCCTTCAGCTATGGTTTTTTGCAAACTGTGTTCTTCTGGGGTAGCTTTGGCCCCAGACCTTCCAGACTGCAAGTACTTTGAGAGACACTGATATAGGTTGACATCCTCTCAGTGGAGAGCAGAGCACACAGGAGCTCAGACAGAGAGGTTATATGAGCAGCTGAGTAGGTAACTAGCACATGAAGTGGTACTGGGTTTACGTGGCAAGGTTTTGGTAGCAGGCTGCAGGGGTAACTTCTGTGAGGTGGTGCCAGAACCTTTCCCTGTGTCTGACAGAGTCGGTGCCAGATGACTCCAAGACAGACCCACTGCTGGCCAAAGCCAAGCCCATCAGGGTCTGTGACAGTGCCTCTGGGAAAACAGAGTTAAGAAGGAAGAAAAACTGCTGTGTTACTAAGCAGCAACTACAAGCAATGAGTGAGGATATGTGAGAGGAAGAACTCTGCACATCCAAGGTCGGTGAAGCAGGGGGAGGTAGTTCAGCACCAGACAGAGATTCCCCTGAAGCCCATGGTAAAGATCATGGTGATTCAGTCTGTCCCCCTGCAGCCCATGGAGGTCCACAGGGGAGCGGAGGTCCACAGGGGAGCAGAAATCCACCTGCAGCCCATGGTAAAGACCGCACACTGGAGCAGTTGGATGTCTGGAGGAGGCTGTGACTCCATATAGCACCCATGGCGGAGCAGGCTCCTGGTAAGACTTGTGTATCCCTAGGGAAAGAGGAGCCCATTGTGGGGAAGACCATGAGGAATCCTCCCCCTGAAGAGGAAGCAGCAGCAGAGACAACATGTGATGAGCTGACTGCAACCCTTGTTTCCTGTCCCTTGGAGTGGCTGGGGGAGGCAGGGAGAAAATTGGAAAGAAGAAAGGGGTGGGTTAGAGTGTTTTAAAATGTGGTTTTATTTCTCATTACACTCCTCTAATTTGACTGGTAATGAATCAAATTAATTTCCCCAGGCAGAGTCTGTTGTGCTTGTGGTCATAAATGCTGAATGATCTCCCTGTCCTTCTCAGCCCACACAGCATTTTGTCATATTTTTCTCCCCTGTCAGATTGAGGAGATGGAACGATAGAGCCAGGGTCAACTCACAACATAATAAAGGAGGTATGTAGCCTTTTGGGACAGAAGCCAGAGTCAGTCTTTCCACACAGCCAACATTTACCTTCTTTCCTGTCCTTTAACTACTGAAAAATTATTCCCTCATGGAACTGGGTTGTTTAAAATAGTCTTCTCTCTTTCCCAAAATTCAAAATTGTGTCAGATAAGGCAATCAAGAATTTACAAGTTCTATGAGTTAAATAATTTCCATCAAGCTTACAGACCTCTCACAAATAGTTTAGTGTAATACAAATCCCACAACTTTTCAAATGAATAAAATAATTCTTTACAAGAGACAAAAATTACTGATCAACTCAGAATGAGCATCACATATTTTAAGACTGATCAAAGAGACAGCAGCAAGTATAATATCCGCTCTTTAAAAGATTAAACTCTTTCGTGCAAAGATATTTTAATTAGAAAGTTTCTGGGATTGCTTTATAAAATATCACTGCATAACTTGAAAATTTACAAAATAAATGAGGAGTGTGATTAGGAAGCAAAGAAGTATAAAAATTCCATAAAAGTAAGTTGAAAGAAAAGCATTACATTTTGGGCTTTATAAAAGAAAACTAACAGGAACAATGTCTGAAGCTAGTGAATATGTGATATAATTCACTGGGGAGAGCAGAAGGGAAAAAATAGGAACCCAAAGTAAAATGCATGTCAGATAACTTAAGACATTTGTGTTGCAGTATCTGCATTTGCATTGCTTATCTTACCTGTTTTAGTAGTCATTAGAGAAAAACAGGTATTGCAGACTGTCATTAAACTCAACTCAACACATCTGTTTAATGATTCAATCATTGAAGTTGGCAAGATATCTCCAGGAACATATGATACCATTTTCTTGAGTAAGGCAACCATCTTGTATTAACTGTGTAGAAAAACAACTGCAAATGCTTAATATCTGTATCTACATGAGTGGAGATTTAGTCTTCTTAAATAAGGCATCCATTTATACTGACTGATTGAGTAGGGAGCAAAAATAAAGTGACAGATGCCTATGTAGCCTCAGGTCAGCTTGGCGTAACCTTATTTTGAAGTCTCGTACTAAAGAGAACAAGCTGATTTTCAAAAAGGTGATAGTAGAATTATGTGATACCTTTGCAGTTAGAAAGAGGTTTCTATGTATAGGGGCAGGATTCAGTTCCACAAAAAATGACTCAGATCTAAGAGGATCTAAGTCTGCATGGAACTGAAAGGAGATGCCATGCTGTAGCCTCACTTGTGGCAGTTGCTAGTAGCTATAGCACAGTTAATCTAAAGCAGTATTGGATATCTTTATTTAGACAGTTCTACTCTCTGTGGGAATGAGTCCCCATGAGTAGAAAGGTGAAAGTTTTGCTTGACTTATATAGGTATATAGTGTCATTTTAGCACTGCTGAGAATCCTATTTAGACTATAGATGCTGATACAAATGAATGAAGGTTTTCTGTATGTTCCTTCTGACCTCTGCTTGAACCAGACGAATATGGCGCATGACATCCAATACCCGTATCTGTCAACTGAATCCCCCTATAGATGCTTAAGTTCCCATTGACAGGATTATAAATGTGGAGGTCAATTCATTAGTCCATTCATAGTTTTCTACAGCAAAAGGACATCCTTGGGTATCTTATGTTGCCTCTATCTACCATATTAGAAGGGTATTGGTTTTTACAAACACTATGTTGTATCTACCAAAAACTTGGCTGCCTTGGATGCTCTGAGAATGACTAAAATGCTCTGTGTCTGTACCCAGGGCTGCTGAGTGTGAGCAGCTGAATCAAGATGCATAAATGATAAGAAAATGAATGTATGTACAGACTGGGGAATGAAACACTGGAGACCAGCACTGGGGAAAGGGACCTGGGGGTCCTGGTTGATGGCATGTTGAACATGAGGCAGCAGTGCCCTGGCAGCCAGGAGGGCCAAACTTGTCCTGGGGGGCATCAGGCACAGCATCTCCAGCCGGGCAAGAGAGGGGATTGTCCCGCCCTGCTGTGCACTGGGCCAGCCTCACCTCGAGTGCTGGGGGCAGTTTTGGGTGCCACAATATAAAAAAGATACAAAGCTATTAGAGAGTGTCCAAAGGAGGGCCATGAAGATTGTCAAGGGTCTAGAAGGGAAGCCATCCAAAGACTGCCTGAAGTTATTTGGTCTGTTCAGCTTGGAGAAGAGCAGGCTGAAGGGGAGACCTCATTCCTATCCACAACATTCTCACAAGAGAAAGCAGAGGATCAGGAACACATCTCTTCTTCCTGGTGACCAGTGACAAGAAATTTTCCCACAGGAATGGCATAAAGCTGTGTCAGGAAGGTTTAGATTGGATATTAGAAAAAGGTTTTTTACCCAGAGAGTGGCTAACCAGTGGAACAGGTTCCCCAGCAAAGTGGCCACAGTTCCAAGCCTGAGTTCAAGAAGCACTGAGTTCAAGACATGCTCTCAAGCCCATGATGTGATTTCTAGGGTTGTCCTGTGCAGGGCCAGGAGTTAAATTTGATGATCCTCGTAGGTCCCTTCCAATTCAGGATATTCCACACGTCTATTATTGTAAGAAAGCTTGGATCCCCAATTAGAAATTTAGTTTATCTGGCACAGAATCCCATCTGTGACTCACTTGTCCAGACACAGGCATTTTGGTGCCACCCCAGAGAATCCCAAATGTGTGAGATAACTCCATGGAGCTAACAGATATAGCAGAGTACCTGTGAGAGGTTCATAATCTATTGAAGTGACAGCCAGAGGCTAGGCAGGTTTTTTGAGGAAACCTCAAACTGAAAAAATTTCTATACGTAAGCAACCACATTAAAGCCAAGAGCTCTACTATGTATCTAATTTTCCATATTTCAATCATCCTTTTTTTAATAGTATCATATTAAAAGCCAATATAATTGTGAAGTTAAAAATAATTGTGAAATGAAATAGTGCTGAATACAGACAATAATGAAAAGCTCTGTTGCATCAGGAGAGGGAGAAAGATTGTGGCATCTCCCTTGAGACCATTTCTGTGAATGGCTCTCATATGAAAGAAACTATATGCCTAATATTGACATATTTCCTTAAAACAAAGAAAAGTATAGGAATACCTTAATTTTATGGGTTTCAATTTAATGAGTGACATTTAGGATTTTGCCATTGACTTCAGAAGTTCCAGAAATCAGCAGGGGAACATTGATATACATTTTCCTTTCCTCTCATTGATAAGCCTCTGCTGCACAGAAATTCTAAATAGAAAAAAAAATTTAAAAACCCAATAAAACAAACTAACAGTGATACTTCAGTACTTTGGGGTAAAAATTGTGATTTCTACAATGCAATGCTTTGAAGATTTTTAGTTGAAATTAACTGAATTAGCAATGAAATAAAATGCCTCAAAAACAACCCTTTCAAAAAATGTGTTTCTGTAGTGTCTCTCTTTAATGTCTGTCAAGAGAACCCTCAAGAGACAAACAATTCTGAATACCAAAGAAGGGGCTAGTATTAAAAGTGTCACTGTTGTGATCTTCTGCACTGCTGCTGCTCAAGTGGTTGTGCATGAATGTAAGTATTCCTTGCAATGAATGGGCACACAAAATAGAAAAAGCAGGAAGAGGAGGATATTCTTATTACCATGACTTGGCTGTCAGTCCTTAAGGTGGTGCACAATTCATAGTCTGGTGGTTCAAGAGTTTGCACAGCTTTTACAGTGCAAACAATCATTAACATTGGGCTTGGTTATGTTCTTATTTTGGTGCCATATATAGTTGATCAGTTTCAAGGGTAAAGACTTTAACTTCCAAAATCCCCAATGATTTTATATTCTTGATTTGGCATAATTTGATGCAAGGTGAAGAGTAGTGATAGAGGAGACAAAATGGATAATATGAGAGATTGGATTTTTTCTAAAGAAAATGTGTGATAAATAAGATGTATGCTATGGGTATGTACATAATTTTATATCTTTCACTTCTAGCTTTATATTCCTTTAGTGGCTGTATTGATGGTATCTAAATTGACAAAAAGAAGTCAGTTCTCAGAAGAGATTTTAAAAAGAAGAGAAATTTTCTTTTGGAGGCTGAGCAGAAAAATCTGGAGCTGTGTAGCATGGGTCAGGCCAGCCAACTAGGCCGAGGAGCCCCAAGGAGAGCCAAATAAAGGACCACACTGAGACAGCAGACAGAGAGGGCAGAAAGAGAGAGAGGGCAGAACCCTCTGCCTTTATTTATATGTTTTTACAAATCACCGTGGATTGGAGGTAGAAATCAACACCTCTTAATTCCACTGGTCAAAGCATCAATCAATCATATTTCTCCACCCAGTATACTGGAATTATAAACACGCATACAATTAGGAAAAACATAGATAGTTGCTAAGAAACCATGGCCATGTTTACAGAAGAAGTGTAAGAAAATATTACAGAAAGAGAAAACACTGAGAACTGCAAAACTCAGGGCAACAGAGCTGGGCTACTTGGAAAAAGAAAAAAGGCATGCACAACAGTTTGTACAGTCACTGAACGTGGTTTGTACCAAAGTGGAAGTGAGGAAGAGGAGATTGACTGGGTTCAGTTCAGTTTCCTACAGAGGCCACTGCTTCTGGAGAGTCTGTAGAGGCCAGGAGCCTGGCTGCCAGCAACTGCTGCAGAAGGCCATGGGTGTCCTGTAGCTCATAGAATCACTGAATTATATAATAGTTTTTCTTGGAAGGGATCTTAAAGATGATATAGTTCCAACCCCCCTGCCATGGGGATGCCACCCACTAGACCAGGTTGCTCAAAGCCTCATCCAAACTGGCCTTGAACATTTATTTCCACTGATGGGTCACCTGCAAATTCTCTGGGCAAACTGTGCCTGGTCTTGTGATACAGAGGGCCCATGTCTATGTTGATTTCCTTGTGTGTCTCCACTGAAGGTTGGTTATGGCACCAGGTCATCTTTGACAGAGGAAAAAGACAAGGTGATATTTTCTGAATCCATGAAAATAACTGCATTGTAGGCATCTACATCTGTGTGAGGTACTTTAAATACAGTTTATAATGGGTGGAGACAGAAAGCACCTCTAGATGTGAAGTATCTTTTGCAGTAATGGAGTGCTGAAAGAAGTTGGGTGAATAGGTCTTATATGCGATTATTCCTCTCCATTGTCAGAAAAACAAGCCCAGGCTGAGAGGTAAGCATCAGCACTTACAAAGTCAGGATTTGAAGCATCAGGTTCAGGATGGAGTGTCAGGCATTGCCTGGGCTGTGAGCAGGAAATTGACACATCACTTTGAGTGTCTAGAGAGAGCCAATTGACAAGATGAATTAATTTTAATAATAGAACTGGAAAGAATAGATTTAGAGGAGGCAAGGAAGAAGAAAGTGTTTATAAGGAAGCATGGGGCAGACATTTCAATCCCATGAGATGAGAACTTTTATCACTCATTAAAGAAAAGCTTTATTCTTGGACTGAAAACAAAAGAGTTGTCATGCTGTGTCTGCCACTAGTTTAGCAATTGGCAATGTTTGTTTTAGGTAGTGGTACCTGAGTTTCCTCTGATCAGAACAAGAAATTATAATGCCTTAAATAATTTTACAACATAATAATGTAAAACTTACAGAAAAGTTTGTAACACCACAGACTGCTTTTTAGGCATATATACGTCAGTTAAATTCTGGAAGAGGCCAGACTGACCAGTACATACAAAATTACTAAAAATTACTATTTGAAATACTAAGAGAAGTAACAAGTAATAATCAAAATTTAAAAAAAAAAACAAACACACAAACAAAAACCAAACCAAAACAACCAAAAACAAACCAAAAAGCAAACAACCACACAACCAGTTAAAATAACTGACTACACCTGTTTTAAAATGATTTAAAATTCAGTTTGAGGAACTAATCACACATAGACAGCCTGCGGTTGTGGCTTTATAATCCAGTAGGTGTGAAATTGAAATCCTTACATTACTATGGGAGAACTATTTTAGGTAATTAGGGCAAAGCCTGTGTAAGATGTACTAAACATAAAACATTCAGGGTAAAGAACTAAACTATGATCAAATAGGATGTTATAAACTTTGCAGAGCAGAAGATGATTTTAAGTGAACTACATTAGTTTTTGGCAGTTTTACATTATGATTTATATGATTTTCTTTAGCACTAATACAGCAACACATTTAGTCTTCAGTTTTAAATTTTTCTGACTCCTTATCTATCAACAACAATCCTCTGCACTAATTGTGGAGACACCATTGAATCATAGTTTGCTCTTCATATCCATGTAGAATCTGAACTTTTCTGTGTGTTATTTACAAGTTTTTGAGCTGTTATCTTCATTGCATACATCTAAACATTGCAAGGGTTGAACTGCATTCTTAAGCAACTTTTCCTTGTACTTGGGTATTGGGTTCAGCTTCCAAATTGTACATTGTAGATGTTGATTGCAGTTAATTAAATTTAGTTATCTCAGTGCACAATTTTATATCCATTTAGGTATTTATGTTATCATTACAGTCAGTGATAATCTAGCAATAACTAGTGAAAGCAGTTTAGAAAGCAATTCAATTCACCAGAAAATAGACAGTTATTTTTGTTTATCTGTAGTTTTCTAGTATCCACTAACTAAAATCCACCCAGACGTATAAATTTTGGTGTCTAAATATAATTATACAGTATCTTCCTCTCTGGTACTCAGATGTAGCTGCTTATTTCATCTGTATATGTGGAAAAGTATGGGGTATTTTCTATAGGAAAAAATGTATGTGAGAGGTAGGGGACTAAATGAGACAGATTTCACCCCACCTAGAGACTTGCTACTGCAGGATTGTGGGATAACTGTCCACAAAGCACTTACATAAAAACATATAGTGGGGGTACTAGCAATGGATGAAGAATTCTACTGTTGTGGCAAAAAACAACCTGCACATATTACAGGTAATTACATTTAACAGATTTAAAATTATGTAGTTAAAAGTTGGTAGAAGAAGAAAACTTATTTTCCAACATCAGAGAAGACTGTGGAAAGCTACCCTGGCCTAAAACTGCTGATTATTTGCTTTTGAGATGTTATGTCCCTTTAAGACTTCATGCACTGTCCCGGTTTAAGACAAATTTGGGAGGAGACTCTGAAAGGGTGTCTCCTCTAAAAGGCAGAAGTTCAGCCCCTCCCCCCAACCAAGGTTTGAAAAGAAAATCTTCTTGGAGGAAAGTGAAAAAAACCCCTGTTTATTTAACAAGCAAGATGCACACAGACACAAAGGAAAAAAGTGAAAAATATTAGATAGTAAACCTTCTCTGCTGTGGAGAAAGATGGTGGATTTTAGAGTCTCACCTTTCTCTGGTTTAGCTCCTCCCGAAGGTTTAGCCCGCCTGGACCGGGGAGGTCCAGCAGCTCCTGGCGAGGGTCCCTCTGACTGTCTCCCCTGGAGATGGTCTAATTTTCTGGATGGGAAAAAACAAGCCGAACAATCCAAAAAGAGGGAGAAAAACCAAAAAAATCCTCAATCCCAGTGAGAAGGGAAAAACCCCTCTCTGTCCTAGTTCACAGCCAGACAGACTACTGGGGGGAAAAAAGGAAAAAAAACAAAAACAAAAACAAAAAAACCCCTTGCGTTTTATCTCAAAGAGATAAAAACAAAGCATGCCAGTTCTTTCCCTGACTACTACTCTGTGCCAGCTCAAGGTTACAGGACCCATTCCTGGGCATAAGCAGATGATGAGGAAATACAGAGCATAAAATCACCCCAGGACAATGCACCCAACCCATTGGAAAAAAGAGAACTTAAGTAACTCACTACACAAGCAAAGCTCAAAAGGAAAAGAGTACTAGTATTGTCTGTAGTTAGATTAAGCTGCTGCATTGATTTTTATTTTTTTTAGTAATGCAGTAGCAAGCTGACTCCATCTTGATGATGTATTCTGAGAACATATTCAGAGAGCTCAGCAGTCATAAAAGTTTATGTGCAAAAAGACGCAATTTAGGGAGAACCAGTACAGAAAGAATTTAATGACAGTAAAGAGGTCAGTAGACAGAGGACAATTGTTGCCTAGCACTAGAAAGGAAAATGCAAGCTTCTCCAATACCATTGAACCAGATATTCAGGCCTGGATTTTCATATAAGAAGTGGTTCAAAAATAGAGGCATGTAGACATCTCTAAGTGCCTGACCCTTCCTACTAGGAAAATTTCAAAGTGGCAGAAGTTTGAGTTTGCTAATGTAAAAATTCACAGTGATGATATTGAATAGACATTCTTCAGTTGTCATCAAAATTCTTTCAGTATGAAATGAGAAATATCTTCTCAATTGCTTTTTGAAGAAATTTTGTTCTTCCAAAGCATAAATTGAAACACTTTTAGTGTAGCTATATCACATACTGCCATTTCTTGCTTCTCATGTATGTTTTGTTTCATGACTAATTTAAACCATAGGAAACACTCAAATTGAAACTTGTGCGATCATAATCATAAGACTGAGAATGCTTACTGCTAACTTAAGTTCTAGGTCATGGCAAGCACTTTCACAGACAGTTTCTTTGTAAAACATTTTATAACTGATCAACAAAATTATGTGTCATACAAATACTTAGAGCACTGAAAAGTCAGGTCATTTTTTTTCATACATGATTTCTTCATGGCTTACCACAATTAGTAATTAATTTTGTGGTAATTTCCACTGGTTTGTCTGGTCTCAGAGAAGTGAGATATTTCTTGTAATGAGATCACTATGAGATATTTCATCACATGAAGAGATAAAATTTCTTTTTATAATCTATCTCTGTTTTAAAAAGCCTCTAGTTTATTGTTTATTTAGGTAGAGACAAATTAGTAGATGTTAATAAACTGAAGAGCGTAGAAAGGTTTGTATGAATACAAAGAGTCTTGGGCTTTAGTTTTCAATTTTAACTAAACATTAACACTTCTGGGGGTTCAGCAGGGCTGCTTGGGTGCTGCAAAGCCTGCCCTTATCCAGCGCTTTGGTCAGATAAGCATTTTGGCTGATCTCTGTACCTAGGTTGTGCCT
>VYZT01013269.1:2876-43105 GCA_013400735.1 Pomatostomus ruficeps | reverse complement strand
TAATAATAATAATAATATTTCCACAGTGAAGCCATATATGAGAATGTTATTTGTGTAGGAACTAGGAATGAATCTGAAATGATCAGTGTATTTTTTAGAGGCACTTTACAGGTCATTTGGCATTGGAAAAGGTACAACTATCCATCAAAGCAGGGCTTGGGGATAAAATAATTAGAAATCACACAACCATAGCAAAGGAATATTAATGCTAAAATTAGAAGCCATAAAGTTGTTTTTAGATTAGGCTGGAATCTGGACAGGCTGCTTTATTGTAGCCTGTTACTTTAAAAAATGTAAGGTGAGAGGTGTGAATTGCCTACATTTGGTTATGTCCCAGTGGAAATGCTGTTGTGAATGTTAGGTGGGATGATCTATGGGGTGATTTTCAGGGAAATCCTTATGGGATGGAAGTACAGTCCCATGTGAACGATGACCAGCTGTTAAAGGAGCTGGGCTCAGTGCTGAGCTCTTCTCCATGTGGATGCCCCATAAGGCTGGTTTGCTCCTAGTTTTGTTTCAGGGTTGTAGTGGCCAAATACCGACATCGCATCCAGAAAAGGTGGTGGGGTGGCTGGAACTGGGAATTGAAATTGGAATTTCCACCCACAGGTGGGGTGGGTGCAGGCTGGAGCTCCTGTGCTCCCCAGACCTGAGCTGTGCCACTGGGGCCAGACAACAATGTCAGATGGGCACAGCCCATGGAGCTTCATCACTTTGTGTTTCTGCTGGACCTCCTGAAACATGAATAGGAATGAATCCTCTATCAGAGACAAATGCAAAATTGATCAGAGGACAGACTAGCAAAGCTGGGGGTGTTCATCCTGGAGAAGAGAAGGCTTCAGGGAGACCTCAGAGCCTCTTCCAGTGCCTGAAGGGTCTCCAGGAGAGCTGGAGAGGGACCTGGGACAAGGACATAGAGTGACAGGACAAAAGGGAATAGTTCTACCCCAAGAGGGGAGCTCCAGACTAGACAGAAGGAAGAAATACTTCGTGGTAAGGGTGGTGATATACTGGCACAGGTTGCCCAGAGAGGTGTATGCTCCATGTAGAAATGCCTTCAGGAAAAAGGGTTTTGATACTAAAGCGCTTCTGATACAGCTGAAAGGGTGTAACATGAGCAAGAGGCTGGAGGACAAGGTCAGGCACATCCAGGTGTTTTCACCAAAGAAGATGCCAAGTAGAGGTCCCTTCATCCAGAGAAAGATGACTTCTTTAGGGCTGGTGCCTTTAGGTTTGGAGTGAGGGATTTCTGGGAGAAAAAACCCCAAATATTGTGGAATGTGCTGCTTAAATATGGACACAGTTAGGTGTACCCCTTCCCCTGGTCACACCAGAGGTACCAAATGAAAGGGTCTCAGGTTCCCTCCTGGCTGGGAAGCACCAGCCCCGTGTGACCACCCACAGCATCTTGCCTGCACGTGCATTTCCTGGTGCCTGCCCAGGAAAAGTGTAGTTGAGCAGACTGCCTGCTCCCCCCAGAATGCTCCCTGCTGTGCCTCCAGCTCAGTGAAAGCAGGACAACTCCTCATTGACTCTTTGTAGCCTGAGAACAGAGCCTTGGAAAAGTCCGGCAGCGGGAACTTTACTAATTCCAGCTAATGACTCCGAAATACTGACTGAGGGGAACAATTGTGCATCATCAAACATTGCAGACAAAAGAAACGCACGGCATTGTAATAGCAAATGAAGCTGAATTTGATCTGATGGAGCACCTTTCATATTCCAAGCATTTCAAAGCCCTTGGCAGAGTAATGAGCTGCATGCTGACAGCAGGGCCGCTGGACCGGGCTTTATGTGGCCAACAATAGCCAGCACAGTTGTTGGCAGAGGACCTGCTCATGGTGGGAAAGGGGATGGATGGTGGCTGGCATGTTGGGGTTATCCTGCATTTTCCTGTTTTTTAGTGCTGTTGGATCTCTGGCTAGCATTTGGATGGGTACTAGAGGTGACCAGACAAGATCTGTTGTTCTTTCTTAAAGGGGCCTTAGAAGAAAGATACAGACAGAGTTTTTAGTAGGGCCTGTAGTGATACGACGAGGGTTGATGGTTTTAAATTAAAAGCAAGCAGATTCAGACTAGGTATGATGAAGAAAGGCTGTATGATGAAGGTGGTGAGGCCCTGGCATAGGTTTCCCAGAGCAGCTGTGGCTGCCCCTGGATCCTTGGCGGTGTCCAAGGCCAGGCTGGACAGGGGATCCTGGGATAGTGTAAGGTGTCCCTGCCCGTGGCAGGGGGATGGCACTGGATATTAAGGTCCTTTCCAACTGAACCCATTTCAGGGCTCTATTAAACGGGTGGAGAAACATGGTCGGACACACATGAAGATGCCTTGGCGCAGCTGAGAATAGACCTTGCCTCCCAGGTCACAATCTGGCCCTCTAATCTTGTGGTCCCCATGACAGCTTCATGAAGGCCCACATACAACTTCAGCTCTTTAATTTTAGCTGAGCCAGAATAGCACTGGTGCAGCTGTGGGAGCAGATATCTTAGTTCTGAAACTATTTCTGTGGCAGGGAAGTTTCTTGCCCATTGCGAGGAGAGGAAAAGGTTAATTGCATATTTTTTTTCCTTTTTTCTTTCCTTTTTTTCCAAAGAGGAAATAAATGTACCTACCCCACCCTAAGGGGACAGCACAAATTTGTCAGCCCTTGTCGGGTGGGGGCAGGCAGCTGGGCTATGTTAAGGAAGTCACCCTGGCGAGGGAAGGGGTTTGGGGCATGGATGGCGGGCCTTGGCTGCCTGCCCAGAGCTGCAGGCACAGAGGGGGCTGTGGTCCTGGGCTGCGTTAGACCAGGCTCTAATGCTGTCTGCAGAGCCCCACAATCACAGAATGGTTTGTGTAGTGGGGACCTTAAAGCTCATCCCATTCCACCCTCTGCCTTGGGGCAGGGACACCTTCTGCTGTCCCAGGGTGCTCCAAGCCCTGTCCAGCCTGGCCTTGGACACTTCCAGGGATCCAGGGGCAGCCACAGCTTCTCTGGGCAACCTGTGCCAGGGCCTCAGCATCCTCACAGCCAGGAATTCCTTCCCAATATCCCATCCATCCCTGCCCTCTGGCAGTGGGGAGCCATTCCCTGTGTCCTGTCCCTCCATGCCTTGTCCCCAGTCCCTCTGCAGCTCTCCTGGAGCCCCTTTCGGCCCTGGCAGGGGCTCTGAGGTCTCCCTGGATCCATGGGACTTGTGATGAGTTAATTTCACCCACCGCTGGAGCAGAATATCTGTACATAAGCCTCATTTGGAGTTAGAAAATATACTGAGGGGTGAAGGAGATCTCAGACCTTGTCCTGTGTGACCCAGGTCCTTCACTAACTTCTTCCCTCGGCTTTCTGCTCACCAAGACAACCAGATTCCAGCAGCTTCACAGCTTCCCTGAAGGAGCATGCTGGGCTGGTGCTGGATTTGCTACATCACCCCCATCCCAGCCGTTAAGGGAGGGTGGGAAACCAAGCTGCTTTGGAAGCCTGGATCCTCCTCACTCCATCTGTGTTTCTGTGTACTCCAACTGGGCCGGGCTGATGCCATGGCAAGACTTTCTCTTGCAGACAGCAATCTTGCATGCTGTCATCTTGCAGCAGGGGCTTGATGGTGTGCAGATGGATTTGCTTCCTGTTTCCCTTCCCATTGGCCTCGTACTGAGGCTGGCCAGCCCTGCTTCCCAAGCAGGAATATCTCAAGAGGCTGGCTCAGCATCTCCTTGATGACCCAGCCTCATGTAGGTATTTTGTTTCCACTTTTGAATCAATGCTCAAAGGAATATAAAAAGAACCAACATTTGAAGTTTTTTTGGGAGCTGATTGCAATAAAAAAATATGCAGAGCCTCTCCGAATCTTTCTTGTTGTGGTATTATATCGGCAGGGCTGGTGTGAGCAACCTATGCTCAGCATCTTCTGAGCATAGTAGGAGGCAGATCAGCTCTGGGGCCTCAGGGGAGACTGTGCTCAGAGGAGGAGCAAGGGAAGGTGGAGTCAGTGTCGGTCCTGGTGGTGTGTTTAAGGTGGATTTACATCCTTACACTTTGCCAGAGGGATGCTTTGCCCACAGTTCTCGTTTCAGCTGAATGTTGTGGTAGGGACAGGAGAGAAGATGTTAGGAAGGGAGGTGTTGGATTCATAGTTCCAAGCCAGCACCGTTTGATCCAGGAGAGCACCAGTGGAGCCTGGGCTCTGTTTTCCAGAGGAGGGGCAGATCTCCTGAGCCTGTGCATCCCCATGAGGCTCTGGGACAATGCTGTGCCCAAATGTGAGCCACAGCCCTGGGGCAGGGGAGGCTCTCGCTCCCCGCTCTGGCACAGCTCCAGGACAAGGGACTCCTCTGGATTCTGCCAAACGGGTTCCATTGCCTCCTGTCTGGGATTCACCATGTGTCTGAGCTTTTAACATCACTTCATTCTCCCTCCCTACATCCCATGCGCCTGTCCCAGATGTATTTGTATAAGTGGCTTTAATTAACTTACATTTTCCTGTGCGTGACAGCTCCTTGAGGCTTTGGTAGCTGTTTTCTGTCTTTCCACGGTTGTCACTGACATGTAGCACTTTCCCTGCAGACCAGCTTTCAAGCCTGCCGTGTTTTTCCCCTGCTCCGTGGCATTATTTTAACATACTGAAGGAAATGGTTTCTGTGTGAGCATAGTTGCACACATTCAATTGATTATTAGGTGTGATTTTCCTGATCCCTGCTGGTATCTTCGAGGATTTTAAGCAAGGAAGCCAGGGCGGCGTAGGATGATGGGTTAGGTCAGATAGATTTATCTTCACAAATGACAAGACTGATAACTCTGGACTGGCATGGCTGCAGGTGTTATCATTTGGGTGTCTCCTCAAGAGTGAAGGTTAATGTCTTGCCACTACTGATCCATCACAGTGTTATCTGCAGGATTTACAGGTCTTCTCATGCCTTTCCAGCAGCAGCAGGTTCAGTTTTCTGGAGTTCTGAGCTGTGTACTTGCTCCATGCTTGCAGCAGCCATAGGGGTCACATCAGCAAGCCCTTGCTCTCATGGGTTCATTTGAACCCAAAGTTAGGGATAATTTCTGCTTATTACTGCACAGTTTCATGCTTCCCCAGTGGAGGAAGGTGGGATGGGTTGGGACAAGCCTAGGGGATGAGTGCTCTGACAAGGGAAGGCGTCATAGGATAGTTTGGGTTGGAACTGACCTTAGAGATCATCTAATTCCACTCCCTTGCCATGGGCAGGGACACCTTCCATTATCGGAAGTTGCTCAAAGGCATCAGGCAGGTGAAGGCAAGACAAGCCCTGGCCCTGCCTTCCTGAGGATCACCCAAGAAATCTGACCAGGAGGATGGAAAAGAGCAAGGAGGGACTCAGATCTGAAGTAAAATCTCTTGGGGGAAAAAAAAAGAAAGAGCAATAAATCTAGCAAATTAAAATGAAAAGGCATCTAACATGAGTGACAATTGTACAGCATCAGATAAAGCTGCATCCTGAATTCCAGTGGGATAGGAAATATGAAGCAAAAATCACTCAGGTGCTTCTAGATAGCGATAAGGAAAGCAATTCCCATTTACCGGTAGAAATAAAATAAGAGGTCGTGATAAACCCTCCATGACTAGACTGGATTAGGGCTCTGGCTGTGAAAATTCATTACAGGCATGCAAAAGAATACATATCGTGCCAGCTAAACTGACTACAAACACCATTTATTTGGAGAAGAGATGATTCACTCAGAATAAATAGATTTCTTTCAAAGGGAAGGGAGGGTGAACTGACACAAATCTATATTCCTGCCTTGTCATTTATTATGCAAATAAGTCTCACACCTTTCTAAGCCATGAGGGATGAGTTTATGTTGGAGTTTTATGTTGGAAAAATGATCTTAAGCTGCTCCAAGGACTCCATGGTCAGGCTGGGGTTTCTTGCACACAGTGTCAGAAGATGCTGATTTCAGGAGGGGTTCTGATGGTAGTGAAGGTCATGCAGCTTTGTCAGATGTTTTCAGATTTCCCAGAAACAAACCCATTCCTTCACATTTTTTCCTACTATTTGCGATGTTTTACTTGGGATTATTTTGTTTTATTTATTTTTATTTTGCTTTGTTCTCTTCTATTCTATTCTTTTCATAGAGTCACGGAATCACAGAATTTTTTGGGTTGGGAGAGACCTTAAAGATCATGTAATTCCATGCCCTGCCATGGTCAGGGACACCTTCCACTATCCCAGGTTGCTCCAAGCCCTGTCCAACCTGGCCTTGGACACTTTCAGGGATGGGGCAGTCACAGCTTCTCTGGGAAATATGTTTTTTGTATTTTCTAGTATTTTATTTTACTTTATTTGCCCATTCTGTGTAGGAATGACTATGTATGTGGGTCATGTGCAGAAGGAAGCCTGTGGTGTAGTATCTATCCTTGTCTTCACTTCTCTTTTCTTGGCATCAGCACCCATTAGAGCCATCACTCTGCTGGGCTTAGTGGAGCAGGACATGTTTGAGGTTCAGACTGTGAGGTGGTTGTAGGTGGCTGCAGAAGCACTTAGCCTGATGTGCGGGGACCGAAACGTGACCTAACACCTCCTGTTCTAGCAATTACAACTCTCAGGATGCTAATTTTAGAAAGGGAATCGAGCTGGCGGTGGCCACACATAGTGGATGAAACCCTGATGTTCTGTTTGGTGGGAGAGAGTGCTGAGCCAGTGTTAAAAGAATGAAAAACAGCTACAACAATGAAACAGAAAAGTACCTCTAGAAGGTTTTTCCTGACAAGGAGGTTGTGATTTTTGTAGTTGTATTTTGGAAAGACTCCCAATGAGTCATGTGGTCCCAAATTATGTACGTGTGAACAAACCTCCAGGGGTGGAATCCTGATGCACAAATACACCAAGCTCCCGTCTCCGAGATGGACTCTGAGCATGATTCAGGACAGGTGGGTCTTCTCTCTAAGGCAGCATGGACGTCAGGGGGATGCTTGGAAAGTAGAGGGATCCAGGTGGGACATTGCATAGCTGTAGGACACGCAGAGAACTTGGCTTATGGCAAAAATACACTTGAAGGACTTCCCTAAGTGCTTGATTCCAGACCCTTCTCCATCACAGCCAGCCAAGGTATTTGCTTGGATTTCTGTTTCTGGTGATCTAAGGAGACCACAGCAATAGATGGCTTATGATGAGAGTAAAGGGACAGGGGACAGGTCCTTGGATGAGCAGGAAGGACTGACCACTCAGCCTCTGGTTGCAGCCAGGGGGGAAGGCAGTGCATGTTGATGTCTTACTTCTCCAGGGGTATTTTACTCTTGTGTTTTGCCCCCAGCATTTCTGTGGTGCTGGGCTGGCTGGGCTCTTGCAGCACTCTGGAGAGATTCTTCTAATGGGATCTGACCTGATGGCTTTGCATGTTTTAAGTAAATTAAACACAAGTGCTAGGAAAATCCAGTAACCTTAACAGCACAACGGCTCTGTTGTGTGCATTGTAATTACAGTGGCAATGGCTGGGAAGTTCTACTTTCTGGTTTATTTTTAAATAACTTCTGAGCCACCCTTTGATCAACTACTTCATCCCCAAGTCCTGCCTGTCCTCTCCCAAGGTTTAACCCTTGCTGTATCTTCAAGCATCTGTCTCATCGCACTTTCAGTCAGTCACAAAGGCAAGAGGCGGTTTGCAAAAATTGCTTTTCTCCCCAAATATATCCTGTAATTTTGAGCTGAGGGAGAATTTCAAACCAGAGCTTACAGGGTGCATGCAGACTGCAGACACTGAGTGGAGTTTTATGGCTACTGGGGAAGTGCAACTTGAAATATGCATCTTTTTCTTATGCTTTAGCCAAAATCCTTTGTCACTATGACAGAAATGGGTTTTCTGTCATAGTGACAACAGTGAAAGGACTTAGATTTATGTAGGAAGCAAAATTAGGAGCCTAATTAGTTTTTCCCTTGTCAACCCTTGAGTGGAACCCATGCCTGCAAAAGCAAATGGTCAGCTCACGGCATGGGCATAGCTGCATGCTCCTTCCCTGCATTAAAAACTCACGTCATGTTCTCTGTAGGAGCTGCAGGGGTTTAAATTTCTGAAGGATGCCCAGGGTTAGGGAAATGTCTTGGGCTATTCCATCAGAGCCTGCAAAAGGCTTTAAAACAGCTATGTTTTAAGCATGTCCCAGTGCCAGGAGGTTGCCTCAGCATCATGGGGTGCTGGTGCCACCTCGACGGCTGTGTGTTCGGGGTACCAGACCTGCTGCATGTGAGGTCATGTTGTATTTGATTATATAATCATAGAATGGTTTGGGTTGAAAGGGACCTTTAAAGGCCGTCTGGTTCCATTCTTCCATGGGCAGGGACACCTTCCACCATCCCAGGTTGCTCCAAGCCCTGTCCAACCTGGCCCCGGACACTTCCAGGGATCTAGGGGCAGCCGCAGTTTCTCTGGGCAGCCTGTGCCAGGGCCTCATCACCTTCATCATAAACCATGGTTCTGGCTACCCTTCATCCTGCTGGACATGGGATAAGCTGTCTCACAGAGATCTGGGGGTACATTTTCCAGCTTGTTTTCCAACCTGACTCCTCTTTTCATCCAGGCTGCCCAGGACAGGCAGACCCCAGCTGTGGTGCCCTGGTCTGCTCTCCCATCTGCTGTCAGCAGCATACTGTTGTGTATCTGCCTTGGAGAGCAAAGTGGGTGCCTGTGCATGTGATTTGGGTGAAAACACTGGCTGAATGTGACTGAGGTTGTAAAGTTTATGAGATTCTGCATTTCGTGGTAAATTTTAAATTGGCACTGCAATCAGGAGCATTAGAGTTTGTAAAGGAAAGTCAGTGTGATGTGTTGCAGAACACAAGGGTAATTTCCTCTCTTATATTGATCCTATCAACAGCAAAGAATGAAGCAGCTGCCTCTTGGAGGATTGGTTTTTTAATGCATTCATTTTATGTAATTTGTAAAGTATTATTTATTATGTGGGGATTTCCCCCCTGTGCTGCCTTTCCCTCTCCTCTCATTTCTAGAAGTGTGCAGCGCTGTCTTACCTACCACGTTTCACCTGTGGATTTCAAAGCCCTTTCCAACCAAAGCTGACACTGTTGTTTCCATTTTCACACAGGGGGGAAAACTGAGTGTTGAAGATTGGAAAGGATGTCAGCCCAAAGATGCAGCCAGGTCACTCCTCCTTCTGAGCATGATCCACACACTCAATTCTTTCCGAACTGGGAGGGATGATCTGTCTCAGGGCATTTTTTTTTTTTTCTGGAAGAAACAGTCCCTGGCAATAAAAAACCCGAGCAGTAATCATCCCAAATACTCTCCTAGGCAATGAAATGTCCATATGTGCCAGGGCATAGTAGAAATGCCTTTTCAGGGTATGTTTTCTGTAATTTTCTGCAGGGATGTGGGTGACTTGGCTCCCATGATGCTAGAGGGCATCTCCAGGGCACTGCCCTGTTTGAGGCAACACAGGCTTTCAGTGAAGCTCAGGAAGCGTCTGGGGAAGTCAAAGGCTCTTCAGAGCATATGAAGGAAATGGGAAGATGCCTGTGTGAGGAATTTGGGGGTCACCTAGGCATGAAGGGAGATGTGAGATGAGCTCTTCCCCAGGCTCATTACTCATTACAGCTGAATCACAGCAAAGGGTTTTTTTATGATGTTTGCTTTTCAGATATGCCAAGAAGATTTAAAAACAACTGATCACAAAAGTCCTGGGCATTTAAAAGTAATATTTGATGGGGATTTATTGATGATGCTGTAATACAGCCTACTGTAGTAGCATCTGCTTCCCAGATTAACAGAGGGTTTGCAAACAGCACTTGCGAAGCAACCTCCAAGATTATTTCAAAACCGCAGAACAGATTTGTTGAATGATTTATGACATGGATTTGCATATCGGTTGTTCTTTCTCCTTTCTTTGTCAAATTTATTTGTTTCAGTCCTATTATGCAGGAGGCACATGAGCACTGGAACTGTCCTAGAAGTGTGGATGTGCCAGGATTGTGTGGCTCATCACAGCAGGGTCCTGAGAGTGCAGAGCTGCAGGGCATACCCATCCCATGCAAATAGGTTTTATTTTGGAGCTGTTGAAACCTAGGCCAGGAGCTGCAGTGGAAGATAAAAATACTAACTCAGTGCCCAATCTCCTTTTAGAGTCAGTGGATGTTTGGTCAGTGGAGTCTGGAGAGTGTTTCACACCCCAAAAGAGATACTGAAGTTTGAGTAACTACATGGCTCACCAAGCACCCAAAATCATGCCAACTGTACCCCCATGGGCTACAGTAAAAGCTGGGGCAGCTCCCACATGTGCAGGTCACAATTCAGCTGCTGGGCATAGGTGTTCATTTTTACCCTAGGACACATTGCTTAGTCTCCATCTGTCCATCAGGAGGGATGCAGGTCCAGGGTTTTGTCTGGCAAAGCCAAGCGTGGGTCTGGGGTAGCTTGGGGAGTCCAGTGTAGCAATGAGAACCTGCATTAAGGCAGCTAAAGCCAGGATCTACATGTAGGCATCGCAGTTGAGATGCCTTCACTGGAGCTGAATCCTACCCAATGTGCCAGGGATTGGTGCAGGTTTATCAGGCTGTCCCTAGGATTACCCTCTGGCCTGTACACAGAGAAGGGCATGTCCATGGTCTGAGCTGGCTCTCAGTCCTGGGCAATCCTGTGCTTCAGGTGAGCCAAATTTCCAGCTGCTGGCTGGTCAGGGCTGGAGCATGGATGGCACCTTTGGAAGTCCACTGGAAATATGTGAGTGCTTGTTCTGTTGAGGGCAGGGCTGTTCCCAGTGTAGGCATTCTGAAGAGAGCTCTGGTGATCCTCATCATGGACATGGACCTGTTGGAATATCCAGAGATGCTTCGAGGGCTGGAGCCCCTCTGCTCTGGAGCCACGCTGGGAGAGCTGGGGATGTCCACCTGGACAAGAAAAGGCTCCAGGGAAACCTCAGAGTCTGTGCCTGGGCCTGAAGGAGGCTTAGAAGAAAGATGGGGACAAACTTCTCAGCACAGTGTTTTGCAGTAGGACAAGGGGTGATGGTTTTAAACTGAAGGAGGATAAAATTAGATCAGCTGCTAAGAAGAAGTTTTTTACAATGAGTGTGGTAAAATACTGGCACAGGGTGCCCAGAGAAGCTGTGGATGCCCCAGTCCTGGAAACACTCAAGGTCAGGCTGGACAGGGTTCTGAACCACCTGGTCCAGTTGAAGATGTCCCTGCTGATGGCAGGGAAGTTGAACTACGTGACCTTTAAAGGTCCCTCCCAACCCAAACTGCCCTGTGATTCTGTGATAAATGCTCTTTCTTCATGTGGGCTTGACCTCAAGGGCAGGACAAGGATTCCCCATCACCAGTTTATTTGGGAATCCTCTTTCCCAGCCCAGCAGCTCAGCCCAGCCAGGCAATGGGGAGGTCAGTGTGCTGAAGAGAGGCAGGAGCTCCATTGCTGGCGACATGTGGTGAGAGGAACAGCCTCTCAAGTGAGCTGATGTGGCGCGTCAGGGATGTGTTCAGGGAGGGTAATTAGAAACCTGAGTGTCATCTGCAGGAGGGCGTGTTCGATTCATTCTTCAAACCATCCCAAGAAGCTAAAAGGGACCTTGTGGCTGAAGGGGAAGCCACAGGCCAAGCCTGGTTGATTTGTAGTTTCTAAACACACGTGTGTTTTGGGAATGGGAGAATGAAGCCTGGTCTGTCCTCAGCAATGCCCATCCTATTTTGGAAACTGCTACAAGGGCACTAGGGCACCTTCTGGTTCAGAGGATGGATCATGAGTGTGTTTGTTCACAGCCGTTCTTCTTTGAGGGTTAATGAGACTAATTCAGGTGGAGCCTTTTCTTAGCCGGGAAACTCCCATTTATTGCCCCATGAGAATTCTTCTGTGACTCAAACAGCAGTTTGAATGGTTTTTAGATGGAATCATAGAATCACTGAATCATTTAGGTTGGAAAAGCCCTTCAAGACTGTCAAGTCCAACCGCACCCCTAGGCCACCACTAACTCATGTCCCCAGGTGCCACATCCATATGGCTATAAACCTCTCCAGGGGTGGGGACTCCACCACTGCCCTGGGCAACCTTTGCCATGGCTGGACAGCCCATTCTGTGAAGAAACCTCTCCTCATATCCAATCTAAACCTGCCCTGGCTCAACTTGAGGCCATTCCCTTTTGTCCTGTCGCTTGTAAGAAGACGCCAACCCCCCCTGCCTGCAACAAGGTGTTGCATTGCAGGCTGAGCTCCCCTTGCTGTGGGGAGCAGCTGCAGTGAAGGACCTGTGGAGAGAAGGAGACTTTAGCTAGAGGTTAGAGTTGAATCCCAATACCGCTCAAGGGAAACGTGGTGTCAGCCTCTCTCCTGGTGCCAGGGGTAGGTTGTGCATTGACCCAAGCAGAGATGATGAGCTCTGCCATGAAGCCAGGATCCGTTGCAGGATTTTTGCATTCTTCCCTGTGAATTTTGCCCTGAACAAAGATGATGGTGCTGGCCCCATGTGGGCATGTTGACAGCGGCCTAAATTAAGCTCTTTACCCCTTGCTGATCACTTTTGTCTGTCGAGTGGCAAACGAGCCATTAGTGCTTGGCAGTGGTGGCTTCTTGTGAGTTAATGATCTGACCCTGGCTAAAGAAGGAGGTTACACTGGAGGGCACCAGGTCACAGCAGCTGGATGGCTCTTGAAAGCATGTGGACTCATTAGCTGCTGGGAAGTCCTGTTCTTGGGGCTGATCATGGCCTTTGGGCAGCCACTCCATGCTGCACCACTCCTATGTGCTCCACACATTGCCTACTGCTTAAATGTCCTCACACTGCCTAAATGTCCTCAGGCTGGTGGTTGTAGAAACATGAGAAGGAGAAATGGAGGTCATCCCTTTGTTGGGAGGTTACCCTTTGTGGTTTGGCTCTGTTCGTTGAGTTTATGCGCACAGAAGTTATTTACCAGAGTAATAGATCAGGTAGGGTGATCAAAGCCTATTAGTGTCTTCACCCTGGGACATCCAGGTGTCAGCCTGACATGGAAAATATTGTTGACACTTTCCCATGAAAATAATGAGAATCTCATAAAGGCTAAATCAAGATCAGTGGCTCTGTCTAAAAGCTGGGAAAGGGATCCCAGTTGCTTCCCTGTGTCATGAGTAATGTGAAGTAGTGCTGGTGCAGCCTGCACTAGTAGACCCGTTCAAGAGCTGCCTGGAGAAGAAGAAGAGATGCTTGGGTGATTGATTCAGTCAGGAACCTCTTGGGGAACCTGGGAAGAGAAGACAGTGTCTCCATCTCCAGCTGCCCCATGATAACAAATGTCTCCTTGCCCTGATTTCAACCGTTTCATGTTAAATGGAGAGACTGCACAGGGTGAGTGGCTGTTCCTTGCTTTGCACACCACTAAGCCTTGGCAGAGAGATCCTGTTTCCTTTGCAGCTTCCATGGGTAGGAGGGAACCTCTTGACCGTGGCCAGAACTCAGGTACAAACCCAGGTTTAAGGACAGATGTGAGCTCGTGGTGCCATTTTAGGGAAAATACCCCAGATCGTTGCTTCTTTGGCATGCAAACAGTGCATTTCCATCTGACTGCTGAGCCACAGGAGCATTTTCCAGCTGAGCACTCCTACATCAAATGTGCCCAGTCTTGTAATAGCCCCAATGGTCTTCCTCTCTGTCCTCACCCAGGAGAAGGCCTGGGCCATCCCCCAAACTGTCCTAGAGGGACTCAGGACCCTCTTGATACAATGGCTTCCTGCTGGTGGGAGTGTCACACCTTGAGATTGTTCTGAAGTGACGTAAAGTACCCCAAAACATCCTTCTGCTGATCTCCTTCATCAGCCCTGAGTCATGCCCTCCTCCAGCCAAGATGCTGGGCTTTCCACATGGAGGTGTCAGCTTCTGGAAATGCAAACCCTCTGTCTCCATGATTTGCAAGTGCAAGCGGTGACTAGGAGCTCCATTTCTCCAAAAGGTTTTCCCAAGCTAAGAAGTGCAAGGGACCTTTATGGGCAGAGTTTGGGGGATGCTGATCATACACCTTCCCTCTCTACACCACAACACTTGTGGAACGTGGATTTGTTGCAGATACTACAGGAGGAGGTAGCAGTGAGCTGTCCCTGGTAACTGAACTGTGGGTGCAGGAAGCCCGTGGAAGTTGATAATCCCGAGGGGACCGAAGTGTGACGTTTATCTATGGGGTGGGATGGGTGGACTGGCCCGAAGCTGCTTCGGTGTGATCCGTTCCCAAGGCGTTCATCTCCCAGCTGTCACTGGAGATGTGATACAGTGGGAGGATGGGGTGGGCTTGCACATCTGTGGCATGGGGTTGCTAGGTGATATTATGATACAGAGAAGGGTGAGGAGCAGGTAGACTGACCATGGAAGCACGTGTGGTGGGAGAGCAGGAGCCGGCCTGGCTCCCTGTTTCCTCATTGTCCTGGCAGAGGCTTCTCCAGCGCTGGCCCTTCTTAACCATGTAATCAGTCCTGGATCTGATGAGGGGTTTTGTTTTGTTTTTTTCCCTCTCTGTTTTTCCTTAGGAAATGGTCAGAGGAGCGAAAGGAGCATCATCATTTTGAAACAGAACCAAGGGTACTGGTGAGTACACACTGGAATGAGCTCTGTGGAGAAAGCTGGCAAGCAGGATGCAAACTGGGGAGTATGGTGTGGTTGTCCCAATACCTTTCTGGGGTCTTGGGGTTCTGATCTGCCCTTCAGTTATTGAGATTTCCTGTGGGAGAGGAGATAGTTTGTTGTGTTAATAGACCAGCACAAATCATCTTTACCACCAGCACCACCACCACAATTCTCTGCTGTCATCAACGACCAAACTTCTAATTGCTCTTCCTGTAGATCCATGGAAGATGCTCTCATTAATATGTGTGTTCTCAGTGCTGAGTGCTGGAAGGAGCAGGCGGCAGATACACTGGCAGCTGCAAAGGAGTGCACCCAGCAACAATATTTGTTAATGCTTGGGGTGCTTTTGGCTGTTGCTGTGCTTGGCCCCGTCCAGACCCAGTCATGGGGCTCCGATCTGGGTGCGTCTCCAGACGGTCCTCTCCAGACCTGTCTTCCGCAGCTGTCACACAGGAGGCTGTGACTTGGATGCTTGCCTGAAGGTCTGGAACAGGAAGAAAGGAGAGTCCTTTTTTCATCATCTGAGCTGGTTAAGATACGCCAGAGCCAGAGCCTGAGCTGATGTTTTTTGAACTGAGATATTGTGCATTGCTTCACGTGGAAGGCAGGGTTTTTTTTCACCATCTTCTTGTGAGCAACTTTCTGGTTTGCACTGGCCAAACCCTCAGCAGAGCCATGCTGTGAGTCCCCGCAGGTTCCCATCCCTCAGGGACCAAATTCCCACAAATTTCCTCTGCGCATATGTGATAGATGCTGAGGAGCATCTCAGTGCTGGGCTGTCACAGAATTGTAGAACTGTGGTTTGGTTTGGAAAGGACCTTTAAAGCCCATCTCTTTCCAACCCCTTGCCATAGGCAGGGACACCTTCCACTATCCCAGGCTACTCCAAGCCCCATCCAGCCTGGCCTGGGACACTTCCAGGGATCCTGGGGCAGCCACAGCTGCTCTGGGCAACCTGTGCCAGGGCCCCACCATCCTCATCATAAAGAATTTCTTTCTTCTATTCTTGCATCTCTACTGTAGCTAGGGGAGGCTGGATCATGGCAGATTTTTAAGACGCACCTCAGCTCCTGTAGTACAGTTTGAGTGTAGATGAAGGGAGAAGCTGACACAACGCCATTTCAGGCAGAAATCTTTAGACATTTAAAAACATAGGGGCCATTTATAGTTAGTGGAGATGGTTTTATCCCATGTTATATCTGATCTACTTTGGGCAGCACTCAAGGATGAGCAGAATCCTGTTCCTCTTCTCTGGCTGCAAGAGCAGCCCAGGTGAGGGGATGGTGTGTCTGCAGGCTCACCTCCCGACAAGGCAGCCAGGGAGGGTGCTGAGACCCAGCTTTCCCCCAGCACCCCTGCCAGCAGAAGAGCCTGAGCAGGGGTGCTTTCTTCACAGGAATCATCCCTGACTCCGAAACAGGTTCCAATCAATGCCTGGAGCATAGACTAAACTCCTTTCTGGCTCCCACACCTCCTACTGCTTCCCTGCTGCCTCTCTGCAGTCAGCTAGGAAATAAACCCAGGCTGTCTTCCTGCAAGCAGCAACCCCTTCTCCTGTAAACAGGGCAACCAGGAGTGCTGCTGGCTGCAGAGCTGAGTGCCATCAGCCTGGGGTGGTGAATGTGCTTCCCCACGCCAGGGACCTCTTGCACCCATCTGCTCCCAAGTTCCAGCTGTGTTTCCCCTCCATGTCCCCAGTCTCCTGGCAGAGATGGTGATGGCTGGGAGGGCCAGTGTGCATCTGAAGCACCAAGTATTTCACCATGCTGGCCTTCTAGACTTACACCAGTGGGGGGTTTGGCCCCTTGAGCCCCAACAATCCTGAGGTGATCCAGCTTATTAAACATCCGTTTGCGCTGTCTTTAGCATTAAATAATTGGTTCCTCAGCATATTTGAGTTGGAGTGTATCTAATAATCCTGTGAACTGTCCATCAGGCGCCATTATCGTCTGTGCACTCCTGTGCCAGCTGCCTCGTGTCAACTCTGCCTGGGATTTACAAATAGATTTCGTTTCTCCTGCAGTTTTGCTCCTTTTCTTCTGTCTCCCTCTCTCAAAGGAGCCATTTCAGGCTCCTTAAAAATTTGTGCAGACACCCCCATCAGCATCTTTCTACTGGCTGGTGAGTGATGGGTCCCATCCTTGTGCTGCCTCTGCTCCTGACAGGGTCCCCAAGCAAAAACTCTTCATTTACCTCAAAAGGAATAGAATTGTTGTCTCGATTGAAAGGATTTCCACCTGCAAACTGATAAACCTTCACATTGTTTAGATTTTCTTATCGGCTCAGAGGATTTGTAGGATGCACAATGACGGCTTGTCAGCTGTCCTCTGGCAGACCAGCCCTGCACCACTCACATGTGGGGCACAAACCATGTGTGTCCTGATGGAATTTTAATAAGGATGCTTAAGAGGGCTCCTAAAAAAGCCTCCTAGCCAGGTGGGTAATGTGAGAACTGAGAATAGAATAGAATAGAATAGAATAGAATAGAATAGAATAGAATAGAATAGAATAGAATAGAATAGAATAGAATAGAATAGAATAGAATAGAATAGAATAGAATAGGTTTGGGTTGAAAGAGACCTTTAAAAGACATCTTGTCCAACGCCCCTGCAATAAGCAGGGATGTCTTCAACTAGACCAGGTTGCTCAAAGCCCTGTCCAGTCTTTATTATGTTATTTTTGGTACCTGTTGCTGCTACTGCCGCGCCAGCTATGGGAGAGTTCCTCAGCATCCTTCAAAAATAAGGCTTGTTCTCACCTCTCTGGGTCTGCAGCATCCTGGAGGAGGTGGATGGGTTGGGAGATTATATCCTTGTGGATCTGATTTGCTTTTAGAGCTAATCCTAAAATCATACACCAGGAGCTGCAGATGCATATATCCCCAGTTTTACAGGCTTTGGAGGTACTGTTGAATGTTTCGCCAGTATCAGGAAAGACGTAGCTGGGTTTTACTCATGCAAGATGAACTTCTCCCTTTTTATATAGCTTAAGAAATGGTTTTCCCAGTGAAATGTGGTTATCAAGGCTGGTCTCAGGCTGACAGGATGGAATTGGAGGGTATACCAAGGTGTGGCACTGGGGCAGGCAAGGGGAGTCACAAAAACAGGACTTGTCTCTTTTACAAACACCTTCCCATAATGTCTGAACACTTGTTTTCTGACTTGTTCTAGAGGCATCTTTTGCTCCTAGGGTATAAAACATGCAAGGCAAATTCCAGCAGCTTCAGCCCATTTAGGAGCTCTCCAGCTCGTACATTAAACTTTACTCCTACATTTCCAGATTGCCCTTTAAAAAAATCTTCCCTAGTTCTAACCTGTCAAGAGGAGATTGATAAGAAGAGATTAATATCCTAAAATAGCCACTTGCTACTTCTGTAAAAACATGTCAGTGCGATTGTCTAAAGGACAAAAACATGGTATTTTGTACCGAAATGTGTTTGCTTTTGCTATAGTAAGTTCTGCTTTGCATCCCTGCGCTGGGTCCAGTGTATTGTTGGACAGGAGCCATCTCTTAAGTGAGATTGCGGTGTGAAGAGAAAAAACAGGGTGAAAAAACCTATAAACAGGGTAAATTATTATGGAACAAGAGGTATTAATTCTGGAGACTGATACTGAGTGGTGTAAAGTGACCCATCAAAGTCCACGTACCTGCAGCAGAGGCAGAGACCTGCTTTTCTAGGACGTTTGCAGTGTTTCAAAGCCTACAGATTGTGCTTGTCCAGAAGATGTGACAGCGCTCTAGTGTCACCGTAAGACAAAAACCTCCCTGATTCCTGTGCCTGTGCCCTAATGTCATTACTTTCCTTCTTTTGCAGATCCGCATAATCACATTCATGGTCACACGCGCACACAAAAATACTTTATATAAAGAAAATGAATCTGGCTTCAGCCGGCTCTCGCCTTCTGCTGCAGTTACCTCCAGACCCCGGCTCGCCCAGGGTGAAATGAAAAGGGGAGTTAATGTGGCGGGGTCATTTCTCACTGCTGAATTGGTCAGCCGTCTACGGAGCCAATTTCTGCAGCTTTTCAGTGGCATGGCAGACCCCTGGGTAATATTTGCCTGAACAGAGCCCTAAGTGTTTAAGCTGTATTGCTAGAAATGGCTGTTTTATCCTATGCATCTGAGATTTCAACTCATCAGACATGAAGCAGGTCAAGACTCTCATGCCATTGTGTGCATTATAGCGAACAGAACAGAATATGCTTGATAAAAGGGAGGACTTAAAAGAAATGCTTCTTTAGACCTGAAACTTTCAAGTCCCACAATGCATCAAAGACCCCTCGTATAGACTTTGAAAGAGGTGAAAGGCATTACCTAATATTTGGAGGAAATGAATAATAAAGCATCCCAAGTGCCCGGAAACTAATTTAGGAGTGCACGCTGCACTGTATTGCCTCTGCTGGATTTGCTCCCCAGAAGAGTTGCTAACAAAAGGTTTTAAAAAAATAAAATAAAATGACGTTTGGCGACCAACTTTTCTGCCTTGAAATGCCCCCTTTTTTGTAATGTTTCCTGGTAAGAGTTACTTATGAAAAGATGAAATACAGCCTGTGCTGCAAACACCAGGTGTCAAATGAATCTCGGGAGCCCGTAAAGTTTCCCACCATTCTCCTCCCCACCGCAGCCTTTTGTTCCTTCATGTTGAAAGCGCTACTTGCAGAATGCTTGCAGGATGCCCAGGCACTACCTGCTCGTGGAGTTTAGTCATATCTTAGGAAAAAAAAGAAAAAATCAACCTATTTCTGTGGCCTTTGCTTTTGTTCCAGCAAAACCACCTTTGTGTAAAGCCAGGGCTGCTGTCTTGGTAACCCGTGGCTCCTTGCAGCAGGAGCTGGGAGCTGGGTACCCTGCTGAAGGTACCAGTTGTGCTTCTGGTATCCCCATGGATGCTGGAGGTGCTGTTTGGAGCCTGAGATATTTATCGTAGAGTCACAGAATGGTTTAGGTTGGAAAGGACCTTGAGGCTCATCTAGTTCCAAACCCTCTGCCATGGGCAGGGATACCTTCCACTAGACCAGGTTGCTCCAAGCCCCCATCCAGCCTGACTTTTCCAGACGTTTCTTGCCATTGCTGCTTCTGAGATGTAGTGGCTCCTAATGCGGTGGTCTCCAAGGCTCCCATGGGATTTGGGAGCTGCAGAGCTTGTGTGGGCTCAACCTCTGCCTTGTGTCATGAGATGAGAGTGACTGGTGGGACATCCATCCCATTGGGATTGGTGGGAGTGGCTTGATGGCTCTGGGAGCATGGGATTCAGCAGAGGGCAGGTTTGTGCTTGCAAAGATAGCCTGCTTCGAGCACAGAATCAAACCTTGCGTTATGCAGACTTCCTTCAAATCCCGTGAAGTGTTGGGACAACTGGGCATCCCCAAGGATGTTTGGGCAAGAGGGGCTCTGCTGTCCTGCTTGCCCTGTCCTTGCCCATCCCCTCTGCCTGTGTTTGTGTCATTGAGCTCCGTTTTTACCATCTGTGGAGATCAGTTAAATCTGAGTGCTTTCTTACCTGCTTCTCCCCCAGGCCATGATTAATTGAGGGCAGGAGGGCAGGCAGGAGTGCTTAGGCAATATTTAAAAGAAGATGGGGATGTTAATGAACCAGCATGGCTGGACCAGTGGGGGATGGAGATGATGGGCAGTGGTGGTGGGGCAGTGGATCTCCCACCTTTTTTTTTTCTTTTTTTTATCCCAGTGACCAGGGAGGATTAAAACCTCAGCTTCATGTCCAAAAGAGTTAAATCTCGACTTCTACCCCCATAAAACTCATGGTGCTAGGGCTGCTGTTTCAGTGGGACTTTCTGTAGTGGGAGAACAGTGGGATATTGGGATGGGGGAGGATGTCTCTGCGTTACCGATCACTGCAAGGTTGGGGGAAGGAGAATTTTTATCAAAATAATGTTTTCTCTTACCAGAGCTCAACCCAGCAGCCCTGTTCAGCTGGGAGAAGTTATTTTAGTTATCATTTATCAGAGAGGTGGTGAATGCTCCATCCCTGGCCATGTTGGACGGGACTTGGAGCACTCTGGTCTAGTGGAAGGTGAGCCTGCCCATGGGAAGGGGGCTGGACTAAATGGCCTTTAATAGTTCCTTTCCAGCCCAAAACATTCCATGGTTCTGTGGATCTGTGTAGCATTTCTCCATAGCATCCTTCCTGGACAGGGTGAGTGCAGTCACTGGTTCAAGGCACTGCTGGTCTTAGCCACAAAGCCCAGGGGGTAGGTGAGGCACAAGAAGTGGTGTTACAGGGGTGACACACAAGTCCCTAGCCTTTCCACCACCTTTTTTCCTTAACACTGGACAGCCAGGTGACAAAAGCCTGACCCATCTTCAGTAAACCAGGATAACTTCTCATAGAAAGGAAACCTGGCAGCGCTGCAAGGGGAGTTTCATGGCCTGTCTTAACGATGCATCAGTGTCCGGGGACTTTTTAGTCTTGTGCTTGGGTTTTATGATCCATATTACTTCTCTTTTAATTTTTATTGCTTGGCTTTAGTTTTTGATACAGTGCTGGAAGCACCCGGTGGGCAGGGATGGCTCCCTTAGCACTGGCTGTCGCCTTGTGGCTTGACCCACATTTCAGGGAGGAGCAGAGGGGCCAGATGTGGGCTCAATAGCCCTTTAGTGTGGTGACACCTCTGCCTTTGTCAGCCTCTGCCTGCCCTGCTGATCACCCTCCTGGGCTGTGCTGCTTTCTCCTGGGCTTCAAGCAGAGCATGGCAGGACATGCTCTTTTCCCCTGCAGAACATCTCATTCAGGGGGTCTGTGACTCATGCTCGGGTTCCTAGCAACGTAGGAATAGGTTGCTGAGCCAGGAAAGCCAAGTAAGGCATTGCTGCTGGTTGGCCCTGAATTCTTCCTCCCAGTGGATCAGGTGAGGTTTGCTTCTCTTCTGTGTGGGTCACCCTTGCTGTAGTTTTGCTTCTGGTTTGCTACCCATTGCAGGAGAAATAAAATCTTCTCTAACATCATTTTTATAGATAAAGGTAGTAAAATGTGGAAAACTGTGAGGTTCCTCTGGGAAACTTCAACATTTCAGGAGCACAGGAGATCAGCCACGCTCTCCTGAGCTGGACTCTCAAACACAATTCTCCCTGGTCTGCTGGTAGCTCTTGTCTCAGAATAGCTATGGATAAGATGTGCTGTCAGGGAAAGTAAAGGGAAGGGATTTATTTAGCCTGACTGGGAAGCTGGCATTGTCCAAGCTTTATGGTAATGGGGTGACTTACGTTAAGGAGAGAGTCGGGCTGCTCTGGTTAGCACCTCAGTGTGAAGGGACACCTGCCCTGGGTGTCCCCTGGGGCTCCCTCCATGCCAGCTGATAACCCGTGTCATTTAGGAGAGGTTTTACTCCTTGCTGCTTAGCATTTCTGCTCGCTGCTCTGGGACAGATCCAAACCCCACCGGCGTCAGGAGAGATCTTCTGTGGCTTCATCTGGCTCTGTCGTCCCAGAGAGAAGATGTGACACAACTTGTGTGTAGTGGTTTATTCCTGGTGACAAGTGCACCTTCCCCAGTGACCTTTCACACTACTGAATGGAGGGAATGGGATGCTGGTCCCCTCCTAGGCAGCCCAAGAGCAGGGCTGTCAGAGCCAGGGAGCTTGCACGCCATTGAGAGAAACCCTCCCCTCACTACCCAAGGGACCTGAGCACTGGTTCAAAAGGTTGCAAAGCACTGTCAGCTCCTGTTTGGGGCTGCTGTGCTGACAGGAGATCCTGCCAAGGAGGTCACAGGCTGTGTTTGAAGCGATTGTGGTTTGAAATGATCTTTCAGGTTTGTCAGCCCTGTCAGAATTTAGCTTTTGTAAGAGCAGCCAGAAGTTTGGGGTGCATCAGGCTGGGTAACCAGCCAGCCCAGGAGGGGTGTCCTTGCAAGTGACACAGCTGGGCCCTGGATGTTCCCCAGCCAGGCAGTGCCCCAGTTCATCTGCAGCAGGTGCTAAAATGCAGGTGGCCACAGGAAAGTGAAAGGAGCAGTGACATCAACCTCAGCATGAAGCCTGCCGCAGTGCTGAGGTCCATCCATCCATCCATCCATCCATCCATCCATCCATCCATCCATCCATCCATCCATCCATCCATCCATCCATCCATCCAGTCATCCATCCATCCAGCCATCCATCCATCCATCCATCCATCCCTCCACTCACATAGTTTCCAGACCATGGGTATCCTTCCCCATGCAGGTGGCTACATCCCTTTCCCTCTTCTCCTGATCAGATCTGAGATTTGCTCACGCCCACAGTGGACATGACTCCGTTGACTTCCACAGCTCAGGGTGAAGCTTGCTGTGCTTGTCTTCCACCAGCATTTCATTTGAAATCCAACCAGCTCAGGAATACTTTTGCTCCAGGTTTCTTTATTGAAACCCTTTGTAAATAAAATTAAAATACCAAAGTAGTAGAGCCTGGCAAAAAGTAAGGGGGAATATTTCTTGGCATAGAAAAATATCCTCAACCAAGCAAAATCCTAATTTATTCTGGTGAAACAGAGAGAATCCAGCAACCTCCCTTTTGTTGTGCAGTTCACATGTGTGATAAGTTAGATTTAATGTTTGTTCATTTAAACCGGTCATGAGAGAACAGAGAGTGATCAGAGTAGCCTGTGTCCCCTTTACATGCTGTTTATAGTTAAGATTCCTTCACAAGCTGTCTATAGTTAGAAATGCACTAGAAGATATGATAAAAGTTTGTTAACGAGACTGTTCTCTGTAGCAGAGACTCCCTCAGGCACCCTGCGCGGATTTTGCTTTCTGCCACTTGCTAATAAATCTTAAATTAATTGTAATTGGGCTCTGGCCAGTTTTTTGTCGCAATTACTTATAACAACATGTATTGCGGTATTCACACCTAAAATCTTTTGCTGAAAGTTTGACATCATTTTCTTCCCCTTTTGCTCAGAGAACTGCTATAATTGAAGTGGCTTCATCCTTTCTGGCTCTGTAAGAGCTGATTCCCACAGAACCCACAGCTATCACAGAGGTGGCATCCTTGGGCTGGGAGCTGCAGCCTGCATTTCACCGCCTACCGGGAGTCCCATCTGCCAGTGGGAGCTGCACAGTTCTCCCCTGCTAACAAAATTATTTATTTTGTCCTGTCATTAAGGATATTTATGCAGTAGAAATGGGAATGATCTCTGCTCTGTGAGTTTTAGAAGTCTTGAGTTTTTGTCTTGCTGGTAGAGGAGCAGTAAAGAGCTCTGTGATCTCGCCTGTTAGGATAAGTGAGTTTTGGAAGAGGTTTTCTGTCTGATACTCTGTCTAAAAGCGTGGGGAAATGCCATTCTAAAGGCTGTTAAAACACAATTGCTCGCTGATTTACACCATCAAGGAGTGCCTCTTTACTGGGAGATGTACACTGAATAAAAGCAGTTCAAGTGGTGCTTTTAATAAATAGATAATGGAACAGCATTTTATCTTCTGCTTTAATCCATTATGTTAGCATAGGGTAGTGTATCCCTCTGATAGATTTTGAGATAGCAGAAACTGCAAGTCAAACCACTTTCCTTCTGTGTCTTTGAAGAGAAATGGCACACTGGTGAAAGGTACAGGGTTCTCAGTGAACTGGGATCTCTTTTCCATGGATGAGTTCAGTTGGGTCCCATTGGGTTCAGGGCACTGATAGAATCATGAGTATCACAGAATACCTTGTGTGTCCAGGGAAAGGAACGGAGCTGGGGAAGGGGCTGGAGCACCAGGAGCAGCTGAGGGAGCTGGGAAAGGGGCTCAGCCTGGAGAAGAGAAGGCTCAGGGGGGCCCTTGTGGCTCTGCACAACTCCCTGACAGGAGGGGGCAGCCAGGGGAGGTTTAGGTTGGATATTGGGAAAATTCCTTCATGGAGAGGGGTGTTCAGCCATGGCACAGCTGCTCAGGGCAGTGGTGGAGTCCCCATCCCTGGAGGGGTTTGAAAGCTGTGTGGATGTGACACCTGGGGACATGGGTCATTGATGGCCTAGGCACTATGGGGGAATGGTTGGGTTTGATGCTTTTAGAGGGCTTTCCAACCTAAACAGTTCTGTGATTCTAAATTGGAAGGAACCCCTAGGGATCACTGAGTCAAACTTCCCACTCCTTGCAGGACTATCTAAACATAAGAGCATCATCCAAATGCTCCTTGACCTCTGTCAGGCTTGGGGCCATGACCGCATCCCTGGGGAGCCTGTTCCAGTGCCTGACGACCCTCTGAGTGAAGAGCCTGTTCCTGATTTCCAGCCTGAAATTTCTCTGATGCAGCTTCATTCCATGATGTTGCCTTGCTGGGTGGCAACACCCATGCTTCACATCCCCAATGCCATGTGGGGTCCTCGGTAGCCCCCCAGCCCCCAGGGGTTTGAGTGGGAAGTGTGTGGAGCCACAGGGAAGGAGGTTCCTTTGTGGAAAGCTCCTCTCTAAGCCCTTGGACTTCTCTGGGGATGCACCAGGTCGCTGGGGCTGAGTGCCTTGAAGCTAAATGAACTGTTGGCTGCTTGGTTAGGAAAGAAACAGGACACTTTGGGAGGCAGGAAAAAGGTCATTTATCCTGTTGCTGCTCATCCTTGTTAATTCATTGTTTCCGTTGAAAACCCTGCACTTAGCTGCTTCATGAATGAACTCAGTGTCTGTGCCTCCAAAAACAACTTGGCCTGGTGAAAAATAAGACCTCCTTTCACCTCCTCTCTGTTCTGCCGTGTTTTTTTCCCCCTTGTTTTCTTCCAGTCACATCCGTTCTGCCTGGGTGGCAGTCCCAGTTTGTCCCTGTGGAGTGGGGCTGGAGCCCAGGGGCTGGAATCACAGAATGGTTTGGGTTGGAAGGGACCTTGAAGATCATCTCTTTCTGCCTCCTGCCATGGACAGGGACACCTTGCACCATCCCTCCATGATGCTCCAAGCCTCATCCAACCTGTCCTTGGACATTTCCAGGGATGGGGCAGCCACAGTTTCCCTGGGAAACCTGTGCTGGTGTTTTGTCACCCTTAGCTCAAAGTATTTCAGCCCAGGGGCTGCTCCCTGAGCACAGGGGTCCCCTCTGTGGGTGAGGTTTGCTGGGATTGGGACTGCAGGGGTGCTCCCAAGCCAAAGGGGATGGGAAAGCTTGAAGGAGAGGTGTGGAGAAGGGGAAGTGACTCAGCTGCATGGCAGCAGAGACTGTCAAGGAGGAAGGATGGGTAGAGAGATCCAGATAGAATGGGGAGGGTTAGTGCAGGGGGCAGAGGGCCTGGAGGGTGACCTGGATGCTGGGATGAGGCTGGAACATTGACCAGCTGTGGCAGCTCTGGGGAGCAAAGCCTTTTTCAGCAATTGCCTGGGTGTGGAAGGGCAGCTGGAGTGGAGGAAAGGTCTCTGCGCAGTGGTAGCTAGTCTCCTAATGCCCTTTAGCAGCTGGAGTGGAGCAGAGCTGGCACCACATCAACTGTGAGCTCTCCAAGGACCATCTGTGAGCCAAGGGCAATGAGAACAATTACCAGCCAGAGGAAAAAATCACCGAGAGAGAGGCTGGAAAAAGCTGTGGGGGAGGCTTAGAGCCAAGCAGAGGCAGGGAGAAAGGGATCTCTAACCTAATGAGTGTCCAGAGAAAGTACACTGTCTGATCTCCCTATCTCATAACACAGGGTCTGTTTAAGGAAGCAGCCGTGTCCATGAGAAAATGTTTTCCCCTTGGGCTGAGTCTGTGAAAGTGGCTGCCAGGGGATGCCTCCAAAGCTGGGAATTTAACGCTCAGATAAGGCTTGGATGTTGTTTGGGAATGGTAACAAAAACAAGAGCTATAAATGAAACCTGGAAGAGTGATTACTCTTTATTCAGGGGTGCAAAACAATCTTGAGCTTGTTGTAATTGAAAGGGCACCTTCTTGGAAGCACAGCTGGGGTTTGGTGCATCAGCCTGTGGGTGTTGGGCTGTTCAGGGCAATTGGTGAAGCCTGGATGGGACCTAAGCCACAATGCCAAGCTACTTGGGCACAGAGAGTTGGAGAGTTCAGCCTGGAGAAGATTCCAGGGAGACCTCAGAGCCCCTTTTAGTGTCTAAAGGGGCTGCAGGAGAGCAGGAGAGGGATTTCAGACCAGGGATGGAGTGCCAGGACATGGCTTCTTATTGCCAGAGGGCAGGGTTAGTTTTGAGATTTGGAATAAATTCTTCCTTGTGAGGGTGGTGAGGCCCTGACACAGGTTTCCCAGTGAAACTGTGTCTGCGCCATCCCTGAAAATACCCAGGGCCAGGTTGGACGAGGCTCGGAGCAACCTGGGATAGTGGAAGGCGTGCCTGCCCATGGCAGCAGAGTGGAATGAGATGAGCTTTAAGGTCTCTTCCAACCCAAACCATTCTGGGATTCTGTGATTGCTGGCCTTGTCCACAGAGCTTTTCTCCGAGGAATCCTGCCAGCAGGGAGAGCAGCTTTGAAGCTTTTCCCAGGGTAGGGAAGAAACCAAGAAAAGAGTAGATATTTCCTACGAGTAATCTGGCTGGTCCATCTGGTGCTCCCAAAAAGGCCGGTGAGATGGCACAGCACAGGGGAAGGCTGTGCAAGATTGGAGGCATCAAAGTAGAAGGTGATTAAAACCCAAGCAAAACAGCAGCAAGGATGGTCCCCAGGGAGGAAGAAAGCCTGGCACAGTTCTGTTGGGGAGGGTTAGCAAAGGGAGGCGGGAAATTAAAACAGGGCAGTGATGAAGGTCAAGCATATCTCCAAGGCTTTGGGAAGTAGGAGTATCACTGACTCTGAGCTGCAGAGCCTGCTACTCCAGGGAAGGGGGAGGGGAGGGACACATTAATTTGTTAAATGGGTAGAAATAAACTAGTGTATTTGTAGTGTAAAACTACATGTAGTTTGTTTCCTGAGTCTGAAGGGGAGAGCTGCGCTGAGCCTGGGGAGGCTGATGTTTTAACCAGGTTTGCTGAGGTTTTGCAGGTTTTTAAGCCAAGCATCCCTTTCAAGTAGTCTTGATTATAAACTCTCGTCTATCCTCTCTGCCAGTGAAATGGTGTGGACTGGAGATGCTGCTTTTCTGACGTCTCTCTTAAGTGTTTGGTGGCTCTTCTCTCCCACAGCTCTGGAGTGCTGGGGAGGGAATATGAAAGGGAATGGATTGGTTGGGCCACCTTGTCCTAGATGTGTCCACTTCATCAGTGTCAGCCCAATCCTAACCTGGTTTAGGCTGCAAGCTCCTCCAGAGCCTGTCACATTTCCAGGGCTCTTTCCTTTCCTGAAAGGGACAGGATTCTGTCCTGGATCCCCCACCCACATCCCACCCAGCTGCAGAACAAAGTCCTCCCTGTTAATTAGGCTCCTTAGGCTCACACGGGGGAGTTGATCTGTGGGGCCCCCAGCATCTCTCATTCTCTCCTCCTGACTGTATGTCTCTCATTCCCTGCCCCTGCCTGTTTCAGCCGTCTCTGCTCCATCCTTCAGCCAGGACAATGCCTGCTCTGGCACTTGGACTTGGGGTGTGTCACTGTCCCCACGATGAGCAGGAGCCCATGGTGATGTGATTCAGAGGTGGGCAAGGGAAGATGCTGCGACAGCTTTTGGTTCTCACTCTTTTGCTGAGTTTTTTAGAGGCTTTTACTGCACCCACTGCACCTTCTAGCTCAAGGAATCTGCAGCAGCAGGTGGTGTAAGCGTGGCTTGGTATTTGGATGGGTCAGAATTTGTGTTGAAGTGGCCAGGAAGTGCCCTCACCCCCAGCTGTGTTGTGGCTGATGGGGGGCAATTCTGGCCCACACAGGTTTGCTGTGGGATCAGAGCCCCCCTGCCCTTCCCCAGGGACCCACCATAGACAGGCAGGACCACCACCTTGGCCTGGAGCACCTGGAATTTGGGTGCAAGGTATCCCCAGCTAACCTGGCCCAGCCACCCCACCACCAGCACAGGGGTTGCGAGGTCTGGGCTGTCACCACTTCCACAGCAAGCTGAGCATGACCCAAATGGAGCAGCCTTTAGCAAGACCAAGCACTGCAAAATAGCTTTTTGATGTGGAGCACATCTCTCATGATTGCACTCCCTGAAGCGACTTCTTCTCATTTGTGGTATCTTGACCTAAAGACCTGTCCCAGCAGGAGAAGAACAGGTGGAAATCATGGAGCTCCCCTGCTTCTGCAGAGATCCTGATTGCCTTTTTGTTTCTTTGCCGACTATTTCTGTTCCAATTATCTTATGAAGGGGGAGTTTTTTAAAGAAGTAGGTTTGGGAACAGCAAGGCCATGGAGATAAGAGCCGAGACTACTCAGAGATTCATTACCTGCTCCCATTTTAGCCAGGAGGGAAGCAAGCCTGCTTTTCTTTTTATTAATAAAAATATTACACTCGAAATTTTTAAAAATCAAATTAAAGCACAGAAGGACCTGAGAAAGTGTGGGGGCTACAAACTACTGCTGGAGCAAAAGGGCTCATTAAAATACAAATTGTTTAGGAGGACAGACTGGAATGCCATTATACAAAGTGTCACTGAGTCCAGCCTAGTGTTTGGCTGCACTTGATAAATGAGTCCATTCTACTCCTCCTCCTCCTTTTTTTTTTTTTCATGTAGGGGAGAAAAATTTGCAATTACAAGTTCAACCTGTTGAAAAAGTCACGTCCCGCTGGAGCAGTCAGAGCCAAACCTTTCAGGTCTTACACATCTCCCTAAATGTGAAATCTTGGGTCCTACCCCCTGCTGAAATCTGGGTGCCTGGGTGAGCACTGGGGGTTCCTGTTGCTGAATTTGAGAGGGTGCTACAATGGGGTGCCCAGAGCAAACCCGACACAGCTCCTGCCTACACAGCATCACCTGAGCACTGTGCCAACCTGCCCTGTGCTGGCTGAGTAAGGGTTTTAAGACAAGAAGCCTTTGTCTGCTGTGGTTATTTAATTTTAATTTTTTTCCCTTCTCTTCTAAGTAATTTACTCTGGCTGCACCCTCCCTCGGGCTTGAGTGGAGTGGGGAGGGGGATGTTCTGCCTCATCAGGCGTTAGTTGTGGCAGAGGTAAAACATGCTGTCTCAGGGAGCTGAGCTGGAGGTGAGGAGGAAGGTGAGAGTGGAAGTAATACCTTTTTTAGAGGGATTAGAGTACTTGTGGTCATGCTATGGTCCCCAGCCTGTCTGCTTATGGAGCCGGGGCGGAAGAGAAGGTGGGAGGCAGACAAGGAAGCGGGGCATTCCTTGGCAGGGCTCTCACCCGTGGAGGGCTTTGTGCCAAGCACAGATAGTTAAAGGCATGCTCAGGAGTGATGCTGTCGTGATCCTATCTCCCCTTTAGTGCACGGAATCACAGGATCCCAGAATGGTTTGGGTTGGAAAGGACCTTAAAGCTCATCTCATTCCAACACCTTGCACTAGAACTGGTTGCTCAAAGCCAAACCAAACCTGACCTTGAGTGTTTCTGGAGATGAGGAAAATGCATTCAGGTGAGGTAGAGGAGGCAATCAAAATTCATGGCTCTTTGGGGAGATAAAGTTTTCTGTGAGCTCCTGACAGTTTGGGTAGTGGGAGCCACAACAGGGAAGATGATCCCATGTCCCAGGTCTTTGGCTAGTACCTGCTGCATCTTCCCAGTAGCATTTGCAGATGAAACCCTAGATGGTAATTTTTTGGATGGGCACCTGTGTTTTACCTTACATATGGGCAGCCCAACAAGGTGGCTGCAGCTTTCTTGAAGAAGGCTTCACCTTTGGTTTGGATCACCTCACCAAAACTCTGTTGGTTGGCATTCAGTGATTTTAAGACAAACTGGCTTTTTTTTTTTTTTTCCTTTTGGCAAAGGTTGAAACATTTTGTAATGTCTAGCATTAGGTAAGACTTTTGATTTAATGCCTTATCCCTTCAATTCACCTTCAGCAATAACAATGTATTCTAATCCACTGCTCAGGTGTTGATGGACGGGGCCGGTTTGGGTTAAACATTTGGGATTTGAATTGTTGACCTCATTCTGTGCCTGGAGCAGGAGCAGCCAGAGAAGCCCTTGAGGAACAGCAGGTTCTCCATCACTAGTTAGTGGCAAAGTCAAATGGAAACATGAGGCCAGCCTGGCCCTTAGCCAGCATTCATCTCAGTTTGCATGAAAAACTGAATGTTTAGGACACATGCTGTATTAAGAAACCCTCTGCAGATCTTGACAGATGGAAGAAGATAGGTTGGAAGCTAAATTTTTTTCTTGAATTGGATTCAGGAGGATGGAAAGACATGAGATCAAAAAAATTCTAGCTTTTCTATGAGGCTGTTTCACAGACACTGCTGTCCACCTTTGTTACATTGGTACATGTGGAAGTGAGCAGTCTTTGAGTTTGGTTCAGACTGGGATTAGGGAGCAAACCTCCCATCACTCTCCAGGGACCCACTGGAGAGATGCCACTGTGTCAGTCCAGTGTGAGATCCTCCTTCATATCCTTGCTGCTCCAGGGACCTCTGTCAGGTCTAGTGAGGGTGCCCAACCTTGATGTGGTCATGACATCAGTCAGGGCTTCCTTGGCTCTTGAGATGAAGAGGTCTCCTTGCATCTTTTGTGTGATTGAGCAGGTCTGGTCCTTTCCAAGGCAACTGCAGAAGCAGCAGGAAGAACAGAAGGTACCAGACTCTCCTTCCAGACCCAGGAGAAAACACAAGTGGAGGCTGGGCAAGAAACTCTTCTCCTGTGACCTGGCTTGGTGTGCCCAAATCATTAAGGACCTGTTTCCTTGCTCCTGTGATACCCTGAAGACGAAAGATGTGGGCCTGCCCCCGTGGTTTGAGAGTGAGGAGCATACACGAGGTGGTGGGCGTGCACTCTTCTCTCTCCACAGGGCCCTATTCTACTCTGAACCTAGAGAAATACACTCTCCCATGAATTTTCTGAGCCCCACATCTCTCCAAAATGCACCCAAGCAAGGGATGGATGTTGGCTAGCCATGGCCAGGATGAGCAGCTTTTCCTAAACACGATATGCCCCATGTGAATATGAGTAACTTCTGGTTTTCTAGGATGAAAGAGTAGAAATAAACCAAAATAAAATTGAATGGAATTGATGATGCCTCAGGAAAAAAGAGATCTTACTAAAGAGGGTGCAAAGTGCTTCTGGTGTAACTATGATGCAGCAAAGCTGCTTCACATACGGTTGTTTGAGCATTTAGGCTTGCTAAAGGTTTCTCAAAACCTTTTTTTTTTAGCTAGATTTCTAGGTCAAGAGCAGCAGACAAGTGTCCAGGTATTTGGACTGCCCACAGGGATGTCACTCCATGCCTGGTACCTCTGCACTTCCCTTGTGGGGTCACTGAGGTGTTTAGCCATGTGTTGAGTGTTTTCCCAAGGGATAAATAAAGCTCAGGGATGTGAAAGGCCAGATGGGATATTCCTGTTGGAAAACGCTGGTTCACGCTTTAGTTGATTTCCTCAGGGTCACAAAGGTTAGTGTCAGAATGAAGTGTGGAAAGGGCTGGTCTGGGTCATGCCTCCTTTCCTAGGCAATATCCAACCCCAGATGCAAAGTCCTGCAGTATGGAGTCATTCATCCCAACCTCCCTCATCCTAGGCTCTGATTTACCTCCTGATACCCTCTCCAAGGAGTTTTCCTTAGGGATGTATGACCTTCTGCCCTCCTGCAGAGCCTGGGGTCCACATCTCCCTGGGGGCACATGGTCCCCACCACCACCTGCTACAGCATCACTGCCCTGATTCCGAGCATCCCACCTCTGCTTTTTCTTGACTGTCCCCTTCCTCTTACCTTCTGAGGTGCAGTGGTGACCCTAGCCAGATGCTGGGCTGTCACTATCTCAGCTCTGCTCAGGTGGCTTGGCCTCTCCTGTTTGTGCAGCACATAGCTGATTTATCAGCAGCAATGTTTTATTTGCTTCCAGATAAGAACATGCTGAATATTGGAGCTGGGATTGAGCCCTGTGAAATCCCCCTGGAAACAGCCTGATTCCCCTCTGACAGCTAATGGTTGGGATCCCCTCCGAATCCCTTGCACATGTGCTTTATTCTCATAATGCAGTGCTTATTTGATAATCAACATGCCACACCCTAGTAAATCAAATGCTGTACAAAAGCATATGTGTATTATCTCTAAGCAATTATCTTTATTAACCAAACTTGTAATCTACTCAGAGAACGAAATCAGCTTTGTTTGACATGGTGTGTTGGCCGCAGAACATCTCTGACAAACATGAGCTACATTTCCATCCTTTAATTCCTCTTCTGGGTGACTCTCAGGAGGGTTCCCATTATTTTACCCATGACTGATGGCAGGCAAGCCAACCTGTTCATCAGGCCATCCCACTTGCCCCTTTAGCAGATCAGTGCAGTATTTGCATGCTTCCATCCATCTGGATCTTCCCTGGTATTCTAAGATTTATTAGAAATTAACATCAGCAGGCCGGAGAGCTTCTCAGCCAGCTGTTGGAGGACTCCTGGGAGCAAGTTATCCTGGCCTGCTGATTCAAAATTGTTTATCGCTGGTAGATGCTGTTTAACAACCTCCTTGGTTACTAATGGACTGGAAAGTAGTTCATCCTCCTCATGTGATACAAGTGCCTCATCCTGCCTTCTTTCCAGATGCGGAGTAGAAATATTGATTGAACACTTCTTGCCTTTTCTGCATCATTACTTTTCTCCCCATCTGAGGCTGCGCTGCTGATTTATACAAAGGCATTACGATATTGCCAGCATGGTTCACCATCCCTTTCCATACGCAGCCAAACATGTTGTGAGCTTTGCTCTGTGACTCCAAGGAGCAGGAGTCTCTGCCTCCATTGCTGGGAGGGCCATTCCTTGGTTTGACACGGTATAGGACTCTGGAAGAGGCCTGAGGACCAGAAAATTCCTCTGACTGTCCTCCATCGCTTTGCATTCATTAAGAAGGAGTTAGGAGTTTGCAGAGCCACCAGCAAGAGCTCCAAAACCAACAGACCCCTCAGCCCTTCCAGGAAGGATGAGATTTACCCCCAAAACTTTGAGATTCTTTTAAGTTGTGACCATTCTACATCTCAGCCTGTCTGTTGAGATGGAGAATGGTCCCTGTCTCCATGCTGCCATGCTAATTTTAGGTTAATCATCTGTGGATTTACAAGCCCTCATCTCTCCTAGCAGTTTGTGGCTGCTTGCTCTTCAAGCTGCTGTTTCTTCCTCCCATCTTGCCTTTGCCATTTTCCTTTCCTCCTGTTTCTCCAGCTGTGGGTTGTTGCAATAATAAATCCCACAGCTTGTGTCAGGGAGGACAGATGCACTCAGTGGTGGGGCAGAGATCTTCCAGGGGTTTCTTCTACTTCACTCTGGTGAGACTCCATCTGGAGTCCTGTGTCCAGCTCTGGGGCCTCTGACATAAGGACGATGTGGACCTACTGGAATGAGCCTGGAGGAAGCCACAGAGATGTTCCCAGAGCTGGAGCCCCTCTGCTCTGGAGCCAGCCTGGGACAGCTGGGGCTGTTCCCCTGCACAAGAGAAGGCTCCAGGGAGACCTCAGAGCCCCTGCCAGGGCCTAAAGGGGCTCCAGGAGAGCTGCAGAGGGACTGGGGACAAGGCATGGAGGGACAGGACACAGGGAATGGCTTCCCAGTGCCAGAGGGCAGGGTTAGATGGGATATTGGGAACTGGGAATTCCTGTCTGTGAGGGTGGGGAGGACCTGGCACAGGTTTCCCAGAGCAGCTGTGGCTGCCCCTGGATCCCTGGGAGTGTCCAAGGCCAGGCTGGACAGGGCGTGGGGCAGCCTGGGATAGTGGAAGGTGTCCCTGCCCATGGCAGGGGGTGGAGTGAAATGAACTTTAAGGTCCCTTCCAGTCCAAACAATTCTGGGATTCTGTCATGACATACTGTGGGAGATGCTCACAACTCTCATCCTTACTCATAGGATTGTAGCCTTCAAATCTCCACTTCGGAAAGAGTGTCAAAATGTTTTATTTAGCAGACAAAGGGTTGGCGTGATGAGATGCTCAGAAACAAGAGCTAAACATGTACAGGCGAAGAAGAAAAGGAAAGAAAAGTGCAAATTTTTTATAATGAGACTAATAAACTTCTAGAAACATTTGCCAAAGGATCAGGGTAAGCCCCCTTGATGTGAAATCTTCCAGCCAAGACTGCCTCTGCTTCTAAATGCTGGAGGGCAGGCAGGAGTGAGAGCCTTGCTGCAGAAATTACTGGGTAAAGTATTTTATTTTGTATGAAGCTGGAGGGCAAAATACATGATCATAATGGTCCCTGTTGCATGAAAATACCGATACGATATAAACTTTAGTTTAGTAGCCTAAATTTCATATGAAGTATAGTCTGAAATCCATTAGTAGATTTAACATGGATGTCAAAACCTTGAATAATGGAGTAATGGATGTTAAAATCTTGAATAATGGAGTGAATGTTGTGAGAGAAACAGGCAAAAAATAATAAAATGTTCTGCTGTAAAGTTTGGGATGGCAAGGGGTGAGGATGTTTGGGGAGTAAAGATGGGAACCGTACAGGAAAATCCTCCTGCACCCACTGGAGGGGGATTGATTGGCCACATTCAATATTGTGTGTAGCTCAGGTCCTCCCTCCTGAGTACGGTGAGAAAACAGTGGAAATAAAAGCTTGGCTTTTGCTAAGGAAAAGAATGACCCACAATGTCATTTTTTTTTTCTGTGGGAAGAAGGGCTGAATTCAATGTTTTCCTTTCTTGCTCCATCCTGCTGCAATACTTCGCTGTGCGGCTGGGCAGGCTGGCGAGCAGATAATGAATCTGCCGGAATGTGGTTATTGATATAACTGAGATCATTATACCTGAGGGTCTTGTGAGCTTTCCCATCTGAAGAGGCATTTCTCAGAAGGCTGTGGTCATGACATAAACAGTCTCATTCCATCTGAAATCTCAGCTGGCGAAGTCCTGAGCCTGGGAACATTTTTTTAAATACATTATCAGAAAGGTGAATCAGGTCAGCTGCAATTTTATTTTTTCTTTTGGCTAGGAGAAGTAAAATGGTTCATTTGCGACTCACTATTAATGTGATGCTCTGCAAGGAGCTGTGGCCTGATCCACGGCTTTTGAAAGCAAAAGAGATTTGTTTCCACCTACGTCAGGGAGCTTCTGCGGAATTTCTTCCTGGGTAAGGATAACTTTCTGGTTTGGGAAAGAAAGCAAGTGATCTGTGCAGACGGTTACCAATGCTTGGAGGCTGAAATGCTGGGTATGATGGGCCATTGGCTTGGTTGTCCTTAGCCCATCCCCGCGTGGGATGGTGTGAGTGGACCCAGCAAGGAGCTGTGGCTCATTTTGTGTTGAGAGCAAAGCAAAAATAACCCGTCGAGAAATTACGAGGCAAGGAAAGCGTTTCAAAATTGCAGCTGGGACTGTGAATTGCACAGGGAGGTTTAAAGTGATTGCAGTGGAGGTCAGGCTGCTCTCTGCAGCATCAGGAGCATCTGAGGCTTTGCAGATCCTCCCCAGCACCTCCCTTCCATCCCTGCAGCAGACCATGTTTGGGTTTTTGCCACCCATCTAAAATTTGCTCTGGGATGCTGGGGAGGTCTTTCGGCATGGGGGATGGTGGCACATGTAAAGTGAATGTTCAGAAACCCCATGTGGTCTGAACTTCCTTGGGAGCTTTCATCTCACCCAGCTTCAGCTACCCTGGGGTGCGAGAGGTGCCCCCAAAAAAATTATGCACCAAGCCATCAAGCTCTGAAAAGAGGATCTTTGATCCATGTCATGCCTTTTATTGTTAATATCCATTTGTACTTAAATTTCATTTTATCACCATTTATTTTTAGTTACCCTCACCCAGTCCCAGTCCTGCACCAACACAAGCTGAGGCAGACTCAAAAGTCTGTCTCAGTGAAGAGAAAGGGAGGACTGAAGCATTAAAAGCAAGTGGAGTGACCGTGGAAGATGTCTCTGCCCATGACAAAGGGGTTGGAAAGAAGTGATCTTGAAAGTCTCTCCCAACCTAAGCCATTCTGGGATTTTTATGACCAGGATGTTGCCTTCAGGCATGTGTCATCTAGCCAAATAGCGGTTTACTTGAAAGTTTTTGTGGAAGTTTTGCCATGTTCTTGCTAACATGAGAGATTCCGCATACCCTGAAGCTGCATGGGACCAAAAAAACCTGGGAACTGTGTATCAAGAAAGATTTGGGAGCTGTGGGGCTCAGAGGTGGCTGCATTTCCAGGTCAGGGGGGCAGCCAGGGGGAGGTCAGGGAGGCAGCTCTTTCAAGAGCTTCTCAATGAAACCACATGATGTAGAAAAATTCTTCCATGTAGTTGCACATATATTGTGTAAATATAACATATACATAACATCTGTTCAATATCACCTTGGCTCCATCCAGCCCTGTTCCTTGAAGGAAATCCAGCTGTGCTTTTGTTCCTTGAGGAAGATTCTGGGTAGAACAATTGACTGTATTTCCACTGGAGACAGTGGAGCCTCATTGGCTTCTGCGTTCCATAGCAAAGCACTGGGGATCCCTCAGGATCAATCTGGATTACAACCATTAAGGTTTCAAAAATGAAATCACTGAGATTGTCTAAGAAAGGCACTTCATCAGCATTGGTTTTCATTGAATTCCTGTAGAGATTTTTGGGGTTTTGGATAAGGGTATTGTGGCAGCAGCAGCTTTGCATAGACACATCCTGGACCAGCGAATCTGCCCAGTCTGTGGCATGAGGTAACTGGTAATTCAGCCTCTTGTTGGAAACTGCTCCTCATCTGCAGGGTGTGGGGCTACTAGCAAGGAAATATCTTTCACTACTTACCCATTCACCCTTTCCCAAGGTCTACAGTTCCCTTTTAAGGATGGAAAACCAGCAGCTCATCTCTGTGCCATGTGCACAGAGACCTTCAACAAGTTGGGTGGTGTCCACATCCTACTCCCTCCTGCTCTGCTGGTGCCCCAGTGAGGAAGGTGTTTGTCAGGATTGTGGGATCACATCTCTTCCTTCCCTTTACTCCGTCACCTTTAAAATAAGGCCAGCATTTGGAAGCACTTAGGCCAGGCTTAACTTTATTGCCGTATTGGAGTTAATGGGGATCCGCACTGCTGTAAACGGAAACGCGTGTGGGATGGACACCTCAGAGGAAACCTCCCCAGGCTTTTCCAAGTTTCCCATTTGCAAGCATCTTTGGTGAGATTTAGGAGGGGAGGAAATATTTTTCTGGGTTCTATTTCTTACCAAAATCAACCTGTAAAAAAAAATGATGTTTTTTTTACCACTGCGGTTTGGCAATGGAATAGGGATGTTAGAGGAAGAGAATTATTTTCCTTTGAAAAATGTGACTGATGCGGCAAATCTCGTTGCAAAAAATACCTTCTTCTGGCTCTCAGAGAACTGTATTCACTGAAGTTGATTATTGGGCTCCAACAAGAAAGTTTAAAGTCAGCCTGAAAAACTGAGGTATGAAAGGAAAATATTGTACAAATTCACAAAACAAAAAATTCCCCAAAAATCTGTCAAAACTTATTTTGCCCATGAAAATCTTTACATTTCATGATCATTTTTCTGATGAGACAAGCTTCCTTCAAGTATTCTTCTGGAAAGTTTTCAATTCAATATACTTGAAATAAGAGTTTTCCTCACCTGGGATAAGCAATCATCACAGCCTTCTCTATTATATTTTTATTAGGTGTTTCTTGTTACCCTTGTGAATTAAGGTGGGATTTGGCACAACCCTTCCTTCTCTTTCTTCTGCTGTTCTTATTTCATACCTTCTTAGAAGTATTTTATTTTCTAATCATTTACAGTGTAGGAGACCTGTTCAACCTTCCATTAACAGTGATCAAAAAAGAAAAAAGTGAGCTAATTTAATATGGAAAAGGGCAAATAATTTCCAGGGTTCAAAGGGGACTTAATTGGTCTGCAGTGGTTTTGGGCCCAAAGTTATCACTGAGATGTTTCAATTGTCACAGTCCACACACAGGTATTTTTCTGTATGAAAGTGTTGGGTTTGACTTGCAAGAATTTGGAGTTGGAATAGTTTAGGCTAGAAGAGCCCCCAAGTGCAACCATTTCCTCAGCACTGCCAAGGCCACCACTAATCCATGTCCACAAGTGCCACATCCGCATGGCTTTTAAATCCCTCCAGGGATGGGGAGTCCACCACACCCCTGAAAGCATATGCCAGGGTTGGACAACACTTCTGTGAAGTAATTCTCCCTAATATCCAAACCTCTCCTGGTGCAACTGAAACACATGCCCTCTTGTCCTGTCCCTGTTCCCTGGGAGCAGAATCAGACCCAGCCCGGCTGCCCCCTCCTGTCAGGGAGTTGTGCAGACCCAGAAGGGCCCCCTGAGCCTCCTTTTCTCCAGGCTGAACCTCTTTCTCAGCTCCCTCAGCTGCTCCTGGTGCTCCAGCCCCTTCCCCAGCTCTGTTCTCTTCCCTGGACATGCTCTGAAATCTCCATGGTGCTGAGGACATTTCCATACACCCAGATTATAAACCATCTTGAAAAGCAGCACCATGAACATGAACCATGAACCTTTGCTAGCATGGAACACATATAATTTTTTCTTCAGCACACTGGCTTTGGTGAATTGATGAAGGGAAATCTTTTTGATGGGGGGGGGGGGAAGTAGGTTTTGTGGGAAATGAAGAGTTGCATGGTTTTGTGCTTGAGGAGCTTGGGTGGGTGGTTGCATGGGTGCTCCCATCCCACAGGGGTGCAGGCTAAGGGAGTACCAGGAAAAGCAGTGGGTGGCAATTGGTGTTCCTCTCCCTGCCGACTTTGACAGTCACTGGATGCTGCCCAAGTTTTGCTCTGCCCTTATCTGGGGCCAGACACATTGTTCACTCCGACTTCATTTACTGATTTACCCAGACACTCCTTAGAAACCCAGTAGTCAGAGGAGCTGCAGATAGTGGTTTGGGTGTGGGGATGGAAACAGCATTAGTGTTTCTTTTCCTACAGACTGAGAAAGTGTGTAATAAAAGTTTCAAAAGTAACCATGCGCTGAGCACGGAGCTCTTCCAAGCTGTGTCTGGGAGTGCCAGGTTGCCCTAGGCCATCTTACATTTGATTTTGCCTCGTGCTTCAGGAAGATTTCCCTTGTATAAACAATTTTGGTTTTGATTTGGGGTTTGTTTTTTTTAATGTGCCTCTTTAATGGAAAACCATCAGAAAGGCATGTAACGTGGAACTCAGTGTCCACGTCATCTGCTTGCATTGAATTTAATTTATTAACAAAAAACATGTATTTCCTTGTTGTCATTATACCTGTGCCAGAAAGGAATTCGTATTTTATGAAATGCAGTGTTTTTTACTCAGTGTGACTGCTTAATTTGGAGCAGAATCTCAAGAAGGAGCTGCTCCCTAGGGCACCCAGCGAGGAGCAGAGGAGAGAGCCCAGTTATTTATCACTCAACACGATGGCCAACCCTTTCGGGCTGTGCACAGGTCAGCAAGCTGGGCTTAGCCAGACAAGGCTCCTATGGCTGCTGAGACAGCCTCCCAAGGGGTGAATTCTCCTCTGGAGACATCGTCATGGCCAGGGGCCGCAAGAGGTGTGTGTGGGATGGGATTGTTGGCTGTCTGGTGCAGCTGAGGTGGCCGGGAGGTTGGCTTCCAAACCTGAGTCCTGGGGGTGAAGCTTGGAAACCCCACACTGGGTACTTGGGAAGGTTTTTCAGTCATTCATTCCTTGGATTGGACACCTGGGTTGGGGTCTTGTCACCAGGACCACTCAGTGACAGGACACTTGCGTAACCAACCTCCCCATTTGAGGATATCTTGCCTCCTTGCTCTTGTGGTCATTCATGTGCAAACCTGATTTTTTGGTTAAATTACACCCAGTTCTTTCTTCAAAAGAGGCGGTTTTCATCC
>VYZT01013267.1:0-18218 GCA_013400735.1 Pomatostomus ruficeps | reverse complement strand
CATATATATACATACACATAGATGTTTCTTTATGTCTATATATATGTACATGACCTTCTAGTCTATTTATATATAAGAATGTCAGTCTGAATGACACTTTAGATGGAATATTCACAATTATTTTTATCATATTTATAAAGTATCTAATCATCAAGAATATAAAGGGGTAAAGATAATTTTTATTTTCAAACAAGAATATGGAAAAAAACAACAGGCAATGCCCAGCTTGCAGAATCCAAACTTCACAGAAGAGATCTCTGTGTGTGGAGCTTCTGTTAATTTGACCGTCACTGACAAGATTCCTTATAAATTGTGTTCTTTAGACTTGCTAAAAAACCCCCAATGAATAGATTTTCATGATTTTTTAAAAAAATTTGGAAGTTGTTGTTCCATTGGATTTAAAATAGGCCTGTTTTCCCTTTTTTATTACCCTTCCCATGATGTCTTTTACAGAAATGTCTTTGAAATAATGTCTCAGACGTGCATGTTGGCCAAGAATATATTTCTAAGTAAGAAATCATGCTTGATGGTGAAAGAGAATTTTTCGTAAAACATTAAGGAAAAACATGAAGCTTTTGAGAAAATGGGAATGTATGACTGTAGCAACTCTGCTTTTGAAATTGGAAAGGCTTCCTTAACTAATTCTTTCCTACTCCTACTGAAGCTGCTATTCTGGCCTGTGGAAAACAACAATGACTGCTCTTGACATGATAGTATGGAGATATTCTTTATGACTCCACACCAAGAAGAAGCTGGAGATTTCCAATTATTTCTATCAACTGTTATATTTATAATGTTATTTCCAACAGTTCTATTTCATGGTCTATTTATGGGATCAGGGTCTGCAAATCTCATACACTATTTTTTTCTGAATTATTTTAATTGTTACTTTTTAATTCTGAAACATTACCAACATCTGCCAGTAGACTCTGCAAAGTAGCTGAATTCAGTAATTAATTCCAAGGGAATGTTGAGCTATTCCTTGCCCAAACTCATTCTGTGGTTCTGGGTTTCCAGAGACATGAATTCAGCAGACTTGAGCAGTAAATTTGCCTTAATTTCTAGATATGCATAAATGCGCATAACTCAGCTTGGGAACTCAGCTCTGGCTTGGAGCTTGGGAGATGCTGATTCTGGACTTTTTCCTGACAATTGATCCTGATTTGTTCATCTGATCTCTTTGAAGGACCTTAGGATACCTGGAAAATGTGTGTATATTGTTGTTTACTTCCTGTGTAAAATTATCCCCTGAAGATGCTGTAGTTTGACATAGCACTTTAGATTTTAACATGTTTGGGATATATTCCCCATTTTAACTTACTCCATTGGTCATGGTTCTTTTGGAAAAGTAAAAATTTGATTCAGGAAGGCAATCAACTTTTAAACTCATTTTAGAAATGTTATTTTCTTCTCTTTTTAAATTTTTTTTTCTTAAAGGTTATTTTTCTAAGGACCTTCTTAGAGATGCTAAGACATTTTCTCATTTCTTCAAAAATCTAGGATCTTTATGAAATGAACCCCATGATAAGCCAGAGTATTACTTCATATTAAGTATACAGGGTATGTGTGATGGAGAAAAGAAATGGAAAGATCTGTGGCATGTGCTGTGTCTGGTATTTTTCTGCACTTAATAATCTATGGTCTTTTCCCAAAGATGACTATTAAACCTTATATAGGTGAGCTAGTTCTAAATTTAATCTAATTCTAAAATTAATTCTAAAGATGAACTACTCTTAATTTAAATACAGTGGTTTACATTTGCATAGCAAATACTTTTCTAATTTTAATTAATTAATCAGCCTTAGAATTGGAAAAGGTGCTTCTTTTTTTGTGAGCTAATTAGATATAATCTCGCTTTCTGTATCGACATTGCCTTTAATCAGCTTTCTCTGGCTGGATAGCACTCTTAATTCAGTTCTTTAACTTCCAAATTGTAATTGTGTTTATATATTGTAGGTATTTATAATAATGTTTAGTCTTGCTTGTTTGCACGTGCCTCAGCATTTCCCCATAACCATCCAAATGGATTTTGATTCCTGTGGCGATCATAAGACAGTGGGGGAAACCACTGCAGTAATGTGAACAGCAGTTTTATAATACTGTACATGACAACAAAGTGTATCATGGAATAGGCTGCTGCTGCTGGGGACTTGATCTGTTGATCTGTTGGAAAGACTTGTTTCATGCACATGTATTCATTCTCTGTTTCTGAGCTGACAATTTGGGGTGACATTTATAGGATTCCTGTCTCACCTCTCCACCTGTTTGGTAGAAGCAACTCCTTACCTGCAGAATGAGTTATACCTGCATCAGCTAGAAAATGAATCAAGTCTTGGTCTAACCCGCTCCCTCTGCACTCCTAACAAATCTTACATACCAACTTTAATGAACAAAAAATATATGTTTTGGGAAACTAATGCTTTAATGTGTTTCTGTTCCCTGCCCAAGCCACAGAGGCTCTCTGGGGTGCTGTGGAGATGAACGTCTCCATTTTCCTTTGTTCTACACTGACAATATTTTGCCCCAGAGTATTTAAGTTTCTCTTCCTGAAGGGTCTCCATTGGCACAAGCACCAAGGAGCTGACACATGCTCCATGATGCATCTGGTCACAAGTGTTGGGGGCCTAGAAATCAGTGAGTGCTGTTCTGGGTATTTAAAGTAGTGTAAATCATGCTAATCTGAGTAATATTTCCAGTATTTAGATGGACAAATGTTGAATTATTTTTTAATATTTTCCATTAATAATTTTAGGTAGGCAGTAGCAATTTGATTTTAATTAACCATTATGCTTATATTATGTAAAAATTAATTACAGTATGTGTTGTCTGTGAAATCAGATGTTTATTCTGACCTCAATTTATTTGGGTTACATCATGCTAAGAGTTCAAGATGGCAAAGAAGTATTGAAAGTGGTTAAAGAATTTGTATTTGTGTAAGATATATTCATGATCTGCTGAAGGGAGATTCTCTTTGCTGCTGTAAGACACTTTTTCCTTTCACAAAGTAAAGATCAGAGCAAACTATTTGCATCAAAGCTTCTTATTTAAAACAATTTATTTATGGCAACACACTTGCTGAATTTGCAAGCAAGCACCTTTATGTAGCTACAACAGCATGAAGTGTGCCTGCCTGTGTTTGGAAAGCATCCAAGGACATCCTCAGCCTTTCAGCTTTCCTCTGTGGGGTGGGGTTTTTGTTGCTGCCACTGCTTTTCTTCATTTCCCCTACTGCAGCGATTTCTAAACAAGTGCTGGTTGATTTCGGCCAGGGTACCAAAGGCTTGCATCTTTAAACACTACCTTGCACTTATTTGCAAACAAAACCAAGTTGTTGGTTAGAACCAGGCTGACAAGGTAGCAGTGATTGCTGCCTCCAGAGAAATGCATCAGGAGTTGTGTGGGGAGGAAAGGGCCAGGCTGGGCCCATTGGGGTTAGGGAGGGGGCACCCTTGGAGCAGGGCAGTGACCACCAGCCAAGGAGAGCTCATGGCCAGTGGCTCAGCCGTGCCAGGTGAGCGCTCATTCCCAGCCTTCTCCTAGCTCCCAGCCCCTGGGGATTCCAGTAAGTCATTGTGTCTTAAGGTTACTCAGTGAGGGGCTTTCTGCTGCTTTTCCCCAAGCTTCTCCTTTTCATCTTTACAAAGTCATTCAAAAATTGCCTGTAACTGGCACACATGCTCTCTTTTAGAGATGAAGTATACTGTTTGTGTCCAGTTGGAATACTGACACATCATTACCTGGTTAGAGAATTAAGGAAGAAGCTATCTTTTAAGAAATAAACTTTGTCATTGATTAAAACATTTTAATGTCATTGAACAAAGTGGTTTTTAGTGACCTCTATTTCCCAGATGATATGCCCCCTTTTTGTATGTAACACTTTGGTGAAAATTCATCAGTGCATTCTAAACAAGTACAGAGATTATGATGAGGATTATGGCATTATTTTCATAGGTGATGCTTGGCTGATACATTTTCAGCACTCTTTCAAATCTCCCTCAATTGTGCTTAATGTCCAGTTTGTGAGGCCAGTGAATGTATAACAATATAGCTTTTCTATAAAATCAAAATCTTTGTGGAGGGATAGAAACACAATTAAGCAGGAAATAAAAGAATTAACATTGTGACATAGGCCTTGTAAATGATCTCCAGATTAGGCAGATGCACAGATGATCGTGTTAGGAACAGCTTTTTGTAATAGTATAAAGAAGCACTGAGATGTTGGGTTCTGTGAATACATATATCACATTGAAATATCTAGTAGAAATAAAGGGGAAAAAAATCAACATTTACAATACCTGATCATTAAAATAGTAGATTGAGAATGAATAGAGGGATAGTCTTTAACTCCTGTATTTTGGGGAATGATAAAAATGCCATCTTGAAGGCCTTTCAAGGGCTAATTAGGTCTAGTCCTCCAACAATCCAAGGTTCTACTATGTGGAAGAGGACTGTTGCAACAAAGGACCAGACCAGCCATTGCTTTATCTGGATGAACCTCTCTAAGGTCAGAATCTCTCAACCTGTTTGACCACCTATTCCAGTGCCGCTAGGGAAAATATTTTTCCAGCTGTTCAGCTTTAATCTCTGAAACTGCTTTGTGTGGTTGTTTTCCTTGTTATGCTGTCTGACACTACCAAGAGGAGTTTGGTGCTGGTGTCCAAAGAACTGCCCTTTAAATAGTTGTAAGCAGATATTAAATATCTCTGGGGTTTTTTCTTTACCAAAATTATCAGGCCCAACTCCTTCAGCCTCTCTACATAGGGTATGTGTGTTAGGCACTTTGTTGGACCATTTCCATTTTCTCTGCATCCCTCTTGAACTGAGCGTTTCTCCAGGCTGCCTCACACTGGCTTCCCTTAGTCTGCTGCCATGGTCCTCCAGATGCAGTTCAGCAGTTTGTTTTGTTCATGGTGAGGGCTTGCTTTTGCAGCGTGGTGTCCACTGTAATATCACAGGCAAATTCTTAAGGGCTGTTGCTACTGAATGCACGGGGTTATTCCACTCTGGTTGCAGAATTCTGGGTTTTTCCCTGTTGAAGGTCATGACATTTCTGTTGGTTAACCGCAAAATTTATTGAAGTCTTCTGGACTGAGGCTCTGGCACTTACCCTGTCAGTCACTCTGCCTAGCTCAGAGCTGCCTGAAATTTTGCAGAGTCTGTTAACTTCCTCTCTGAGTGGAGGTTGGTCTATAAAAGCCTACTGATAAAGTCCATGCTGTTATTTTTCTTTAGATATCCTCCTAAGATACTTAACAATGCTTTTAGGAAGAAAACCCTCCATTACATGTAACATTATATGCCAACTCTTCTCAAGAGAAGGAAAGGCTCAATAGTAAAGGAGAAGTTGGTGTTTTATTCTTATGCAGAGATGATGTAGGTATTTTTAGGTTGATGTATGAAATTTTTGTAATACTTTATTTTTCTTCTGAGTACAGCATTTTCTGTTCTCTTTATTTCACTGACATGAACACTCTACTATCTATAGTTTTAGATACAAATCATTGTGCTTTTGAAGAAGAAGTGTTTGGTTTGTGACAAAGCAGTGTGATGTGTGTTAAGAAAGTATTTTCAGCAGGTTAAACTCTGAGTCTCTTCTGTAAGGAGAAATCATCATAATTGGTCTTCCAAAATCTTTATGAGACATTTTAAATAGTTTCCGCATATTTGTCAAAGTTTCTATTACTTCAGGTACTATTTGACAGTTTTCCTGAACCATGATAAAAATGTGGTCTAGTAGGATTTGGTACTGGGAACACATCTTCAATTTTTTTTTTTTTTTTTTAGATACCATTTATCTTGAATGCTAGCCTCAAGCCAGACTCTTTATATTTGCAAATTTTAATTTAAGTCAGGGAAGCAAACTCTGGTGGCAGAACACGAAAAGTTACTTTAATCTAATATATTTGTTGTTTTGATGTGGTTTTTTTTGCTTAACTCTCATTATTTGAACCCATTAACTAAATGACCAAGTGGCTCCAGCTCCCAGTTTATGAACTAGATGATGAATGCTGCAATTATTCTGAAATAAAGTGTTATTTTTTATAAGTTAAGAACTGGTGCTTTGTAAGTGAAAAAATAGTTGCTGAACATCAGGAGCATATTAGTGGAACCAGAGGGAAGAGGAAGATCTACAGAAATTTGGAGGAGGAGTTTTGAGGCTTTCTGAAAGACCTTATGGAACGGAGCCCATTGACAGTCCCATGTTCACTCCCCCTGGTGATCACTGGGTCCACCTGGACATCTAAGGCAGCTTTTAGTCTTGTGGGAAAGACATGATTTAACTCAGGTCTTCCTTACAGAAGACACGATTTAATCACTGTCCAGTAAACTTAGCTGAAGAAAAGCTTCTATGCAGGGGTGGATTTTGTAGTGTGAGTCTGCTTTTATTTCATTTAAAGATCATGGTCTTCCCTTAACCTCATCAGAAGAATGAAAAAATCTGGTTCACTTCCCCCTTAAATTTCTCTAGATTTCTTCCTGTGTTCAACATGCAAATGAACATGAATACAGACTAAGCAAGGAAAGCATTTTTAAAACACTCTCCAGGAAATACAGCATACTGGGTAAGCACTTGTTTGCTGCCAATATATCAAAACACAATAATGGAGACCATGTATAAAGCTCTAGAATAATGTTAAAGAATGTGAAGAAATTACAACCCAGGTTCCCTCACAAAAATACAAATTCAGGACTAGTGCTACAGGACCATGTTAGAAATTGAATTATAATTTATACCTACATAATTTGAATACTCAGTGTGGTTGGCATCGAGTACGTTATGAATTTTGTCTGTGTGTTTTTTAAAAGAAAAACCCAATGTGAGAATTTTATTATGGTGGATGACTGAAAGCTGAATGAGATGGCAGGAACTATCCTTGAGAGAATCTGGTTTCATTGTACATGGCAAACTTGTGAAACCCAAAGGACATATTGTGCCTTGCCTGGCTCCCGAAATCAATGGAATTGTGTTAGTTTAGACTGCAGATTGTTGTGGGGTTTTTTCACAGGAGATGTAACCTCACACCTTGCTTTTGAGAAAGAAGTAGAATGGAGCGTCATTTGTTCAAGAAAGCAGCATTCAGTTTAAACAATTTCTTGCATTGATACCTTATAGCTACATAAATCCATTGAGGAAAACGATAACAAGTGCCAAGTGGGGTCTGATAATAACAGGTTCTTGACAGCAAAACTTCAAATGATGAGAAGGGGAGCAAGCAGGAGGAGCAGTAATAAGAGGAAGATACTTGCTCTGTTAACCTTTGTGTGGGCAAGAGATAGACTCAGCCCTCCTTCACCTGAAAGTTTGTGGTCACAGCTGCTGCCTTGACTGCTGGGGTGAAAATACAGGTGGCTTCCCTTGGCACATGCAGGTAGCTAAAGAGTACTCCTGACCAGGAGGAGAGCAAGTAGGCTTCTGGCTGCTTGCTGGCAGGCCATGATGGGCTGTTTTCATACCCACAGCCTTGTGACACTGCTGTCAGTGGCACAGCAATTTCTTTTTATTTTAGGCTGCTGAAAGGACTTTGTGGATTTGCTAGCTGAATTAATATCCTAAAATTGAAACCATATATAGTTTATGTCATGTTAATATTTGGTTTGGTAATTTCTGTTTTGCTTTATACACTTCTAATTCAACACAGCAATACTATATTCAGCTAAAAGTTTGTTGACTCCCTATGAGCCAAAAAATGCAAAACAAACTAGCTTCTTTTGAGTATTGCTCTCTCATGTTCCAAATACCAGTATTTGCAATCACTAACTACTTACGGCAAGCCTCTGAAAATAGACGCATGTAATAGAAGTCATGTTTTTAAAGTAAAAAGCAGATCTGTGATCTCAGTTAGAGACTCTCCACAAAATATCAGGGACTAGTTTAGCTTTATATTTGTGTAAGTGGGGCAAGACCTTGGCCTTAAAAAGCGACCAACTTGGTACCTCATTGAAAATTTTGAGATGCCTTAGAGTGAAGCATTTATTTTGGATAAATCACACAGAATAACAGATTATGCTGAGTTGGAAGGAACCCACAAGGATCATTGAGTTCAACTCCTGGCCCCACACAGGACACCCCAAGAGTCACACCATGTGCCTGAGAGCATTGTCCAAAGCCTTCTTGAACTCTGTCAGGCTGATGCTGTAACTACTTCCCTGGGGAGCCTGTTCCAGTGCCCAACCACTCTCTGGGGAAAGAACCTTTTCCTGATATCCCACCTAAACCTCCCCTGGCAGAGCTTCAGGCCTTTATCTCAGATCCTATCACTGGTCACCACAGAGAAGCGATCAGTGCCCGCCCCTCCCCTTTCCCTCATGAGGAAGTTGTAACTGTGATGAGGTCTCCCCTCAGTCTCCTCTTCTCCAGGCTGAATAGACCCAGTGACCTTGGGTGCTCCTCATATGGCTTCCTCTCTAGGCCCTTCACCATCTTTGTAGCCATTCTTTGGGATGATAATAACTTAATATCTTTCATCTCACTCCCCAGTCTTTCCATACATCCCAGATTTCCCCATCCCAGGTACAGAATCCAGCACTTTCCGTTGTTGAACTGCATATGGTTGGTGACTGCCCAGACCTCTGGTTTGTTGTTCAGGGCCTCCCTGCCTTCACAGGAGACAACAGCTTTTCCCAGTTTTGTATCCTCTGTGAACTTGCTCTGTATCCCTTCCAGTCCTGTGTCCAAGTCCTCATGAAGATGCTGATGAGCACAGGGCAGAGCATGGAGCCCTGTGGAACCCCACTAGTGACAGGTCCCCAGTCTGATGTCACTCTGTTCACTGTAACCCTTTGTGCCAGACCCATGAGCCAGCTGCTCACCCATCCCAGCTGAATATTGGACATTTTGTCCAGAAGGATCCTATGAGAGACAGTATCCAAAGCTTTACTGAAATCCAAAAAGATCACATCACCTGTCTTCTCTTGATCAGCTGGGTGTATTACCTTGTCATAAAAGGAAATCAAGTTTGATAAGCAGAACTTTCCTCTCATGAAGCTGTGCCAGCTGTGATTGATGACTGTGTTGTCTTTCAGGTGTTTTTCAATACCTCCCAGAATAGTCTTCTCCATAACTTTACCAGGTGCTGAAGTGAGGCTGACAGATCTGTAGTTGCCAGGGTCCTCCTTCTTGCCCTTCTTGAAAATTGGGACATTTGCCAGCTTCCAGTCAGCTGGACCCCTTTGGATATCTAAGACCACTCAAAAATCATTGAGAGAGGTTTTGTGGTAATATCTACTAGCTCTTTGAGGATTCTTGGATGAATCCCATTAGACTGCATAGATTTGTAGGGATCCAACTGGAACAGCAGAAAATTTATCTGCTGGTGAACTTGGTCAATGGCAATAGCCCCAGAGCCATCTTGACCTCATGGAAACAAGTCCTCCTGAAACTAAAAAATAAATCTTAAAAAATAAATTTTGCCACCAGAATAACTTTGACCTAATTAATGTTTTTAGTTTGGCAGTCCAAGCATGGTGGGGTTGTAACCTGGCTTAGAGGTGTTAGCTACTGGACCTCAAAGGGAAATCCCTGATCCTCTGAGACTTCTAGATCTGCTGGAAAAACTCCTGGGTAAATGTGTGTGTCATAGGGATTACAGAGCAAGTGTCACTGAGCTTCATTGTGGGTTCTGCTAGCATCCCTGCAGCAGGACACCACAGTGATCTTTGTCACAGCTGCAGGGATTCTTGTCATAGCCACAATAGCGTTCCTTGTCACATCCAGCGCTTTTGTCACGGTCCTGTGAAATAACTGCGGCAGCCACAGCCTTGGCCAGCTCCATCAAGGCTGAGCCCACATGTGGATAGGGAGCACAAGCTCCTGCCTCCTGCTGGTAACCCAGATGTACTGTGAGGTCTAAAGTCATCACCTGCTACATCAGTGTGTTGGTTTGAACATAACACAAGGTACTGATCAACCCCTTCGGCAGAAGAGATGAAGCCAGGAGAGAGAAAAGCTCTGCCTCCATGGGCACTGTGAGTTTGACCTGTGAGGAAAGGTTTAATGACCTAGAGATTCAAAACTTGTTACTAGGGGATCTGATAGCAGCATAATAGATTTGAAACATGGAAACAATTTGCCCTACTGCTTTGTTCCCTCATGTATATACTACTTTCAATCCAAAGCCTGCCCTAGTTTACCTACAGCATTACTGGAGCACCTTTGTGCATCTTAATATTTCTACAACCTCTGTGCTTCATACTTCCCAACCTCCTTCTGGCTCTGGCTAGGTAAAGGGATATTAAGGGACAACTATTAGACTTCCTAATATTATACAGGTACACTGTTTTTGATTCTGAATCCAACTCTTGATTTATTTCAATCTTGCGAAACTGAAGAATGCGAAATTGGGTAAAATACATTTATGAATGCATGTGCCCAATGCTGTGTGCCCTTTACAATTTGCATCTTTGCTGTTCCCACAGGACTGATGATAAAGAGTGTTAAAAAGGCACTTGATAGTATGTGAAAATCTTAGGGCTTTATTTTAGGTCATGACTTAAAATGTAAAAAGTGTTACTAAATACAAAAGGCAGTCCATTTCTAATGTCATTGGTAGTAACTTCCTTTACTGACAAGTTTTATTAGCCTCAAAAGTAATGTCCTTTATGTGTGTCTGCACTGGATAGTTTATAGGGGTTGTGCAGGTAAGTGTGTTTGCCTGGCAGTGTCTTGCTTTTACCTGTACTTCTGTCAGTATTGCAATGCAGTGCTGTAAACCAGAATATCAAAACGTATCTCTAGAGTATTAGCAGCTGTTGTGGGGCAGCCACATTAGCTGCAGATTTCACTGCCTGGAAATGAACAATAAAAAGCAATCCTCTTGATAACAGTCACTCAAGCGGCTTCTTTATCTAACTGGAAAAGATCTTTCTGTTTGATTCTGAGCTAGTATTTCTATATTTCTGTATCAAGAAAGATTCAAAGTACTTTTATTTCCCCCTTGAAGGTGATTTTAAAAAAATTATATATAATTAGAATACTAGCAAGGGGTATATGTATATTCCTGTAATTACTATGGGGAGGTAAATCCATTTTTTTCACTGTATATGTTAAAATCATATTTACTGTGGAATTCTTCTAATTCTTCTTCCAAAGGATATTTTCAGGTTGAACCTCCTCTTTTTCCTTATGTGAGAGGCAGCCAATACCGCTTTGTAAGTGTATGTTCAAGCGGCTCTGAATTAATTCTGTGTTCCCTGGCAACAAGTTCCCATTTCTTTCCTTATCTTTTTGAGGTGCTATGAGGGTTTGATCTGAGGCACCATTAATAGAATAGACATAACGATTGCACCAGTTGATTAGAGGCATCTATCTAATGCAGTTTCTGGATGTCAGTTACTGCTCAGTAATGGGAATAGTTCAAGGGAATGCTTTGTGAGGCTTACAGGTGACTAAAAAGCTGGAAATCTGTCATTTTGCTCACAGCACGTAGGCAATTTTTCCATGTCCTCGTTGTAGTGTGAAGGGTCCCTGGTGGAAAGGTCTTCTGGGTTAGCTTTACCCATGTCTTTGGTGCAAGTTACACAGCTCCTAAGGTATAGTCACCATTTGGGGACTCTGTGGGCAGTTACATTGCCCCAGGCTCAAACTGGGAATCTCCCTGCTCAGTTACGTTTGTCTTCCTTTGCCAGAGCTGCGAGCTGGTGACTGCTGCCATGACTTAAGGATAATATAGTACGTGGGTGTGGTAACTGGATCTGTGTGTCGGTGTGGCAAGTTCAGTATGTGGTGGCTTCAAACTTCTTCACAGCTATACTAGGATTTTCCCCCACTTTTATTTTCTTTTTTTTTTCTTTCTGTGGAGCTATACTAATTACCAAGGGTTTTAACATTATTATTATTATTATTATTATTATTACTATTATTATTATTAAATTTGATGATGCTACTTTATTTTATTGAATCTATTTGACTCTTGTCAGAACCACTTACGAATAACAACAACATAATTTAGTAGAGGATATCAGCTCAGCTGCTCTATCTAAAGGGCCGCTCTTTGCATGCAGTGAATATTTAATCATTGCCTTTATTTTCTGCTTTCATTTTCAATTCCGTTTTCAGGTTATAGGTTTTAATTATGTAAAAAAGACAAAAATATGCTCTTTTCTTCTTTATATTTAGTTTTCCTAAGACACTCGAATTTGTCACTGAAAACTGCCTTTTTTCTATATTCAAGTTGGTTTTACAGTCCTTCCAGAGTCTCAGAATTTATATTATGTTTAGTATTTCTGGATCTAGAAAAGTACTGGGTCAAACCTTGATGCTGTTAAACTCAAGAGACCTTTTGCCATTAACATTCATAATGCTAGGATTTGCACATTTGTTTTTAGGTAGGTTAGTAAGTTCAGGATAATGCACGAATTTTATTGCAAATGGTATCATGTTAGTATTTGTGATTACTTAAGGCAGACTTTTTAAAGCCACAGTTCATTTATGGATTACTAGCAAATAAAATTACTTTCTTTAACAACTTAGGAATTTCAAATTCTGTTGGACACAATGTTGGTTTAAAATGTATTTTTAATACCTGTCATCTCCTGCAAGTAGTTGGTACAATCTATATATAACATTAGTACTAAAAGGCTACTTCAATTTTTCTATTAACTATTTTAAGAGCTGTCTTTTCTCTCTTCTTTCATTTAAGGATCAAATTTTAGTTCCAATTATGATTTTACTGATACTTAACAACTCAAACTCACGTATATTATTGATTTAACAACTCTATAAGTTGTCAATAATGTACGTGAGTTTGAGTGGGGTTTTTTGTTTCAGAAGTTAGAAGATTAAACTAAGTTCCTCTAGAAGGAGATAAGATGTCTAAGTTCAACTAACTTTTTTGTTCTGCAGTATACTAGCTCCTAACATCATCAGGTTCACAGTGTTCTTTTGCCCTTTCATGACCTAGTTAAATGTACAGGTAACAAATCAATAGCCTGAGACAGTAACATTTACTGTCTAATTTCTACTGCTGCAACAGTGGAATCCCACAGTTAGGTCAATTATGTTTTGGAAATATTGTTCAGCTTTCTTTATTTGAACCTATTAATGTGCTGAGACAAGGGTGGGTGCCCTTGCTCTCAAGAAAGTTTTCTCACAGACTTTTTTGTAACGCAGAAACCCAGAAGAGGGATTGAGGCATTTTTACTAACACTTTGAAGTAAACACAGGTGTGCAGCCTAGAGTGAATAAAGTCCCAAAGAATTGAGATGGTTCCTCTATGCCGAGGTGGGGGGCTGATGCTGGTCAGCACTGACACGCTGTGGCCCTAAAGAGTGCCCTGCAGAGAGCGACTCCTACAGGGGCTAAGACTGTCTCCCCAGGCAACGGGTGATTCGCAGTGATATCAGCTCTTAGTGATTTCAGCTCTTTGCGAATCACCCTCAGGCCGACTTGGGGCAGAGAAAGACAAGGAGACCATATGGCTGTTCCACGGAGGTAGCTTTATTGTTCTCCTAGCCTCTGCGAAGGGGAGGCCAGGGACGGGAGCTCCTGTCCTTCCCAGGCAAACGCAGTGGTTTTTATGGGGAAAGGTAGGGGTGGGGTAGGAACCAACTAGCCAACTGGATACAAGGTATTACCATAAAGACGCAGAGCATGCTGGGGGTGTCCCAAGGGGTCGCCGTAACCTTTGGGAAAGTTTCTTATCAAGCCTCTCCTCTCCAAGGGAGTGTCAAGGGCTTACAGCTCTCCACACCTCTACAGTCTAATTAATTTAATTTTACTTGCTCTACCAAGGTTTAACATGGTGAATGCTGCAGTTCATGATTGGGCTATATGAAAAGTAACATTCCGATCTGATTGCCTACAGCTTGAACTTTGGAAAAGGGATGGTTGTCTTGTTACATGTGGACTTTTCTTTTTTTGTGGACCCTAATGTGATTTTGTCTTGCCCTTTGAGTTAATTCAGAGTACAGTACTCTGCCTGTTCCTGTACATAGGTGTGAAGCCATGACTTTATGCTACGTTCACATCCAAGGGACTAATGAAGCAGAGCACTGCTTACTATTTTTCTGGTATAAAGGGAGAGCTTAAAATGAGCAGAAATCATAATTTAGCTTGTATTAGGTTTCTACATGCATTTTTCATCACCTGAAAAATATTGTCTCCGCAAACTAACTTTTTAATGAGAAAGCTTCTAGTGTTGCTGGTAGCAATGATTAAGTGTCTAACTACCTATAGCACTTCTTGTTAGTTCATTAAAAGACTAGCCCTCCTAATTACATTTGCATGTCTTTCCATAATTTGTACAGACCTCAATAATGAAATGGTGATAATCCGTCAGCAGAATTGCAAAAGACCTCGATCCTTACATACGCAAACCCTCGGACAGTCTTTACAGTTGTCTAAGAGTATGTTGCCTTTCTTACTTGATTTTTAACTGAATAGAAGACAATGTTGATTATATCAGCTTCACAAATAGTCTGTTGTGGAATGGATGAAGACACTTTGGGATGGATATAAGCAATCTGTCTCCTTGCTCTCTAATCATTGCAAAGACAGATCTCATTTCTGGTTTAGTTATTTGAAATTGTCTTTATTTCACTGAGAAGTCATTTTAAAATCTGAAGTGAATGTTATTTTTTCAGTCTTTGAAGGCCAGATCTCTTTGTGATGGTTGAAGTATTAAATACATATTAGGTACCTGCAGTATAATTTCTAATGGTGCAGAGGTGAGGCTGGGGAATTGGTGCTCACCCTCTGAAAGTCAGAGTACAAAGTGAGTTACATGAGTGGAAGTACTCAGCACTTACAGTGCTGCTTTAAGTATATTTATCTGTGTTTTGTTTGTTCTTCTCTTCAGACAGATAAAAAATAAGCCATCTTCATTTATTATCTTTCTTTTTTTTTTAACCTGGTCTTCAGGTTTAGTATAATTTTACCTCTGTTATACTTATGTGAGTAAAATGCTTTATATTTCTATTTCATCTGGGAAATGCCTCTAAAGGCATCCATTTAAATATAGCAATTTTGGTACATTGCCCTCCGAATAATTTAGAGAAAAACTGTCCATCATTAGATGAAATTTTGCACTTTTACCAGTGCAGTGCTCACTTTGTGATCATCTGAAAAGCTTTCAGACTCTCACCCATGAGTTACGCAGCCACTGCTCCTTTTCCAGCAGAATCCCTGTGTCTACACATGCTCCTGTCTCACCAGCTTCCCTCTTAGTCTTCCCTCAGAGCAACAAAAGGTGATTCTTTCTCACTCATTTGGTTTACCACATTTGAGGCTGTACTTGAAGAGCAAGGTCTCAGCTTTAAAACTGCATCATTGTCTTCTGAAATATTTTTAAAATGTGCCATTTTAGCACTATGTTACACATTCTGTCTTCAGAACAAGGGAGCAAAACTGGAAGAGGGAGAAAGGAAAATGCCTGCTGTGTTTTGAGTTGATGTTCCTACTGGGACACATCTTTGACGCAGCGTCAGGTGAAGGTGGGGCAAATGGTTCAGGAAGGCACTTGGCTGAGTTGGAATGAAACATCACAAGCAGAAAAAGTAGTTTCTGACCACCTGCCTGGACAAAGTGCTTTCATCTGGGCTGCAATTGGAATTGTCCTTGTGTGGTTTGGCAACTGTTTGCAGCATCCGCTTTATATTATTTCAGTTTGTGCACATGTTGTGAATAAAAAGAACCTAGGAGAAAATAAGGAGTATCTTCACTTCCAGAAAAGCTTGTTACCTAGAGCAATTCCTCCAAATCATCACCCTTTTGCAAAGGGGCAATCATATGTTGTAAGTAACAAACAGTAATGATAAAACACCTGAGAAAACTTAGATAAGAACATGTATTGAAAAAATACAATTATTATGGTCTGAGAGTTTGCATAGTGGGCAAAACCATGTACCTTTTAAGTTCTACTATTCAACTTTTTAAATCACATTTCTTTAAAAGGTAATTTATTCTGATGAAGGGGGATAGATGTTGCTTATTTCACATATCTGTCTATTTTGTGAGCTTTAGTGTTGCCCTGAGTTTCATGTTTACTATGTAGGACCATCACTGTATTTAAAAAACAGTCTCCATTAAAAAACCCCAAACCATGAATATATCTGCTGTTAACTGTACTTAACAGAGGTCTTCTGCATCTCTCATGGGCTTTAGGAATTCTTAGGCTTGCAGTCCTTTCTGCTATTTATTTATGGGTATTGAAGCAACCATATAAATTATCTGATTTGGAGCTCCTTTCTTCCAGCATATTCAGAGCTTACCAGTATCACTAATAGAAAAGCAGAAAGAGATTCATCCCTTAATTCCTAAACATCTTGATAAATGAGCAACAGAACCTGCCAACCAGCTAATGTAACATGGTATACAGACCATAATATTAGGTGTAAGAGATCGGTTTGGCAGGATTTTTGAGCATAAGTCAAGTGACTTGTAAGGAGATGATGCATAAAATATATAGACTGCCTCAGTATGTTCCCCGGTACTCTCATGGATGCGACAACAGAATTCCTGTTCTTCAGTTCAGGTGTTACATAAACTTTCCTACTTTCTTTGATACTGAAACATTGGTGTGAAGAATTAAGATTGGGTGCCTGGATGATGAGAGAATGACAAGTATTGCTCTTCAAATGATGCTGAGATGATATGCAGTGAGGCAGAACCCCTGTTAAATGATTGGCTCAAAGCAAAACAAAAGCTCAAAACCATTAGCTTTTAAAAACCTGTTTTACTGCTTGTGACTCCTCACTGTGCTTCAGATATAATTCAGATCAAGGTTTTAAGATTTATCATTACCTAGACTACCCTGGCTTCCATCAGTGCCATGCCTACAATACTGATAGTCTTTCACTGTGTAAAATGCTTTCATCCCCTCAAAGTTACACTTTTAGAAATTGCAGTAATATTAAATAAGTAATATTAAAGGCAAAAATTTCTGGGATTACCTAACATCTTCCCCATGACTACCAAAAGGAAAAAAGTTGTATTTTGGTGTCTGTGGCAGNCCACCCACAAAGATACCCTTAACTTAATAATATAGTTCTTTTTGATTTTCCGACAAACTTGAACCCATCTTTAAACTCTCACAAAAATGGCAAAATCAGTATCTTCACCCCACAACCAGGAAAAAAGACAAATCAAAGGAAAACAATCCCGATAACCAGCGTGTTCCCTTTTACCAAGAACACAACCCCCTCACACATGGGGAAACACGCGGGAACACTTACATACCCTTCCTGGGGTGTTCAGACTTTGAAACCGGCACCGGGGAAAAAAGGTCCTAGGGGCGAGTCCTCTATATTGAGCTGGTCTTTCTTTGGGTTCAAAACGAAAGATTTTCGGCTCTCCTACATGAGCCTCTCTACACAGTAGAAAGCCCATATGTGGGTGTAGTCTTCCGAACGAGCGCTGGATAAAATCTCAAAGCACTATAAAAAAAGGATCCCTCCATGTGATTTCACAGACGCGGTTTCTGCTCAGCTTGCTCTTCTCCAGTAGCTGCAGCGCCGGCACCAGAGATGTCGGGGCTGCCTTGGCGTGGTCTCCACCGCCGGCAAGCATGGTCTGGTAAGTCCACACGTCTTGGGGAGAAGTGTGCAGTGCCCTTGGTGGCAGCAGCGGTGGCAAGTTGGGCGCTGGCAGCAAGAAGTGGCGGGAAGCGCGCAGGGTGCCCTTGGCAGCAGTGGCGAGCTGGGCGGGTGCTGGGGATGCGGTGCCGGCGGCTGGGCTCGCGGCAGGAAGCGGCGAATCGCTGCAAGAAGTGGCAGGCGCGTGGCGTGGGAGGCGCTGGCGGGAAACACAGCCATGCTGCGCTGCGCTGTGCTGCAGTGGTGTGGAGTGGTGGGTGCCCAGCCGCAGCTCTGGCATGGAGCGGCGCTCGTGGCGGTGGGTGCCAATGGGCTTGCTGCAGGCATCGACCATGCTGTCGTGGCTGCAGAAGGCAGCGCTGTGCGGTGTGGAGTGGTGCTCACGGTGCCAGGCGGCGGCGGGCCCACTGCTGGCGTGACTCCGGCATGGGGCGGCATGATTCCGTGCTTTGGCAAGGTGAGATGGCGTCTCCCCACGGTCACTGGTGGCAGTGCAGGGCTGCCGTGTCCGTGCTGGCTGGCCGGGTTGCCACAGCAGTGGCGCGTGTCCGGTGTCTTTGTCTGCCGCAGCATGGGGGGGAGGCACGCCGCACGTGGTCGGTAGGTTCCACGGCTTTGTTCTCTGGTTGTGGTCCAGTCTTGGTTCGGTTCTGCAGGTGTTCTTTGGAGGGTCCCTGTTCGGGCACCAG
>VYZT01013266.1:0-83577 GCA_013400735.1 Pomatostomus ruficeps | reverse complement strand
ACAGGTTGCCCAGAGAAGCTGTGGATGCCTCATCCCTGGAAGTGTTCGAGGCCAGATTGGATGGGGCTTTGAGCAACCTGGTCTAGTAGAAGGTATCCCTACTCATGGCAGCGGGTGTTGGAACCAAATGATCTTTAAGATCAAAGAATCAATTAGGTTGGATAAGATCTCTGAGATCAGCGAGTCCAACCTATGATCAAACACGACCATGTTAAACAGACCATGGANGGCCGGCTCGGCTCGGCTCGGCTCCAGGGGCAGACCCTCCCCAGCACCGGCGCGGCGACGGAAGGGGGGAGCAGCCGCCGCGACGGGGCCGCACTGCCTGCCCGCACTGGGGTCCCGGGGACGGAGCGGAGGGAGCCGCGTTACCTGAGCGCCCCGAGCCGGAAGAGCCCGACCGCCACCGGCACCCCCGCGCCGCCCTGACAGCTCCCGGCGTGCCCCGCGCCGCGCCCGCCCCGCCCCGCCCGCCGCGCTGCGCCCCCTGGCGGGCTCGTGTGCCTGCGCGTGTTTGTTCATTTTGCCCCATATTCACTGAGTTTACCAAACACAGCGCAGGTAAGAACGGAACTAGGGTGGTACTTTGGAAAAATATACTGGAACAGGTTGCCCAGAGAAGCTGTGGATGCCTCATCCCTGGAAGTGTTCGAGGCCAGATTGGATGGGGCTTTGAGCAACCTGGTCTAGTAGAAGGTATCCCTACTCATGGCAGCGGGTGTTGGAACCAAATGATCTTTAAGATCAAAGAATCAATTAGGTTGGATAAGATCTCTGAGATCAGCGAGTCCAACCTATGATCAAACACGACCATGTTAAACAGACCATGGAACTAAATGCCATGTCCAGTCTTTCCTTAAATACCTTCAGGCACTGTGATTCCACCACCTCCACGGGCAGACCATTCCAATGTCTACCTGCCCTTTCTGTGAAGAAATTCCTCTGAATGTCCAGCCTTAACCTCACCTGGAGCATCTTATAACTATGTCCTATAGTCCCGTCTCTGGTTTCCTGGGAGAAGAGGCCAACCCCCACCTGGTTCCTTCCAACCCAAACTGGTCTGTGATACTATGATGTGATACTATGTTTATGTTGGCAGTAGTTGTACTAGGAATTTTCTAAAATTTCTTGCGATTAGTATGCTTGAATCCTTACTACGCACGAAAGTGTACTGGTGCCCACATGGAAGGTATTGGAAGGAATTTTTTACTGCATCGGAAGAGTGATTTTCAACTGACCAGTTCCACAGTATAAAGCATACAGTTCTAAGACTATAATCTGTTAGTTTTAAAGTCATCATTATGGTTCTCAAATTTAAGGAGGCTTCATAATAGCAAACAGAGCTTATGGTTATAAATGACTTGAGTAACTGCAAAAAAAAAAAAAAATAAAAAGGTGCATTCAGCTTACATGATTAATATCTTATACTTTGTCTGAGGACAAGTATTTCTAAAGTATTGCCAGGGGAAAATCTCATAATATTTATACATCTTCTACTTGGTGACTTACATTGCCAGCCAATATTTAATGAAGTCTAATTTTATTTTCCAGACTTGGGATAATAATAAAGAGGAAATGCAATTCCTTTTCTCATTAAACTATACCAGGAAGCAGTAGATGAAAAATAGTTACTTTCTGGAAAGCTGACAATTTCTACTGGTTTTCTGAGGCATGAAGTATGGCTCTACGTGTCATGTATTTCTTATTAAAATGGTGCAATTAAATTTATTTTTTTCTTTGAAGGTACTTACAAATGCCTTTGAGAAGTAATTGTTAACCAGGTTGGTCATGCCTTTGGAGCTATTTAACAGTGGTGTACTTCACAGAGGAGAGGTGACTGTCAATAACTGACCATGTGCCTTCAACATGCTGCTGCACTGCAGAATGGTTGCATTTCTAAGCTTCCCTTGTGCTGAATTTAGTAGTGGCAGTTACAACTCAGAGCTTCAAAACACTTCTTTCAAATTGTCTCATCGACTTCATGTGCAGTGGCAATCAAACAAACATTGTACATTGTTGGGAAGAATATTGAGAACAAGACAGGAATAGTTGTTTGGCTGCTGTGTAAAAGGCTCTGAGGTGCAGCCTCAGATTGATTACGGCATCAATTCTTGTCTTCACGGCTCAAGAGGAATGTAGGGAAAGGCACGTGGAGAGATGTCATTGCTATATTACAGCAAGAGCAATAACGACTGGGACTGTTCGCTGCAGAGAGAGAAGGCAGGGAAGAGGATTGATCAAATTCTACAAAATCCTGAAAGGCAACGAAGTTGTTAACTAAACGCCACAGTATGAGAATGAGGAGGCACAGAAAACTCTTTTCTGTAAAGTAGAAAACTTCTAGAACATACTGGCACCAGGGGCTGGGGACTTTGACACTATCAGTAGGTTGAAGGATGCATTATTCATATTAATGACAAACACATCCATAAGTGGACACTGAAGGAATTGGGTAGGGATGTACCCACAGGGGAAATACCAGAAAGCAAACACACTATGGAGCTCTTCCTTGTAAGTACCCACTTTTACTGATGTCGGAGTCAAAATACTGGGATGGGTGCAGCACTGATATTAGGTACACTTGCTCTGCAGGACATTTACGTTCCTCTCTCTGTAATTACTTCTCAGCAGAAATGGTGAGAAACCTGTAATAGACAATTTTGAATGAGTGAAGCTCACACCCTGTGAATACTTAAGATTATTCATAACTTTGTAGCTTTGTGTAAGCCTTTGTAACATCAAAGGGCCCTTTTACTACTACTAGGAGCGAATTCTCCTATAATTACATGTTTGATGTACGACCTACTTGTCCAGAACAATTTAGCCCACAATATGTACATTGGCTTGTGAAGTAATTGGAAATGGAACCCACCATGTGAACTAATTATTTTTCTTCCTTAAAAAAAGGAAACAAACAGGGGGGCACACAGACCCCAGGACACCCTCCCGCCACTGCCGCCCGGGGCACTGCTGCGGCTGAGCTGTTGGCTCCTGCGCTTGGGTTGCAGCAACCCCATGCAGTGCTACAGGCGTGGGGAGTAGTGACTTAGTTCGGCAGAGAAGGATTCGAGGGTGCAGGTTGGCAGCCAACATGAGTGAGTGGTGTGCCCAGGTGGCAAAGAAGGCCAGTGGTTTCTTGGCCTGTGTCAAGAATACTGTGGCCAGCAGGACTAGGGCAGTGACGGTTCCTTTGTACACAGCATCTCGAGTGCTGTGATCAGTTTCTGGGCCCCTCACTTTAAAAGGGACATTGATGTGCTGGAGCATGTGCAGAGAAGGGCAACAGGGCTCGCAAAGGATCTATAAAACATGTCTTATGGGGAAGCTGGGGTTGTTTAGTCTCGAGGAGGGTCAGAGGGGAACCTCATTGTTCTCTACAACTCCCTGAAAGAAGGTTTTTGGGACTGGTCTCTTCTGCCGTGCCTACTGTGACAGGACTAGGGAGGATGGCCCTAAACTGAGACAGGAGATGTTCAGATAAGATATTAGAAAAATATTTTTAACTGTCAGGGTAGTCAAGCGCTGGAATAGATTTCCCAGGGAGGTGGTGGAGTCACCATCCCTGGAGGTGTTCAAGAGGCGTTTGAATATAGCGCTGGGTGATGTGGTTTAGGGGTTACAGCGGCAGTGCCGGGTGGACAGCTGGTCTGGGTGATCCGGAAGGTCTCTTCCAGCCTTGATGAGCCTGTGATTCTGAGACTACTCTACTATCCATGCAGGCGGCGCTGTGGCGGGCGGGCGGCGGCCCCGCGCCTGCGCCAGACGGCGAGCGGCCGCTTCCTNGCGAAGAAGTGCTAGTCCAGGTCCATCATCTCTGCTTTGTGAAATAGCAGGTGAGTGACGAATGCAAACTACCAAGTGTTAGGCCAGAGAGAAAAATCATCACAGACAGAGGAGCAGGCGTGCTGCCCAGACACTTAGCCCCACTGAGGAGACTGGGGTCAGCTCACACAGAGTGAGCTTTCTGTTCTTTAAACCTCAAACTTGGAGCACGAGATTCAAGACTGAGAGATTTCTCAGTCTCCCTCACCTTCACTGAGATTTTCTATAATAATGAAATTGCTTGCTCTTGCTTTGACTCAAGGATGTTTGCTGATCATTTCTTTAAGGTATTACAGCATTCTGCCTCCTTTTAGAGGAAAAGCTGAGTGGCTCTGACAGCAGAGCCCTCAAAGGGCAGCATGTGCATGACCAAGTCAGGAATCACCAAAATCTGGTGACTTCCCAGTGGATAAGTACAACTGTCTGTGCAGGGCTTGCCCTCTATCCCGTAGTTTTCCTCCCCGTGCTTCCCCACAGTACTTGTGAATGATTTTCTTTCTCTCCTATTTCGTGTTTGATAGATGAAAATCGTAGAATCATTTAATGCTAAGGGGCTGGAATGGACTGTAAAGATCATCTAGTTCCAACCCCTCCTTGCCATGTGCAGGAACACCTCACTGGATCAGGTTGCTCAAGGACTCACCCAGCCTGGCTCTGAACAGTGCCAGGGCTGGAGCATCCGCAGCCTCCGTGGGCAGCCTGTTCCAGTGTCTCACCACCCTCACAGTAAAGAATTTCTTCCTAATGTCTAACCTAAATTTCATTTCTTTCAATTTGTACCCATTACTCCCCATCCTATTAGTAAAGCAGTAATCTGATTCATCCAAGCAATCAGACTATGCTTGTCCATCCCTGACCATTTAATCATAAAGGATTATGGGTTTGTGTTGGGGTTCATTCTCACAGCTGGGGTTTGCAGAGGTTAATGTCACAGGTAACATCTGCAAAGTTACCTTCTTTATTTCCATGATGCTAATTCAGGTCTAGGATGTGTTTGCAATAAATAGAAAGCATGGTAGTACAGCTGATGCTTTCTTTCATCCTGGCATCCAAGCTCAATATGTTTAGATTAATTTCATACAATGTGACACAGAAAGATATATTAAATAACACAAAATTGCCATTCTGAGCTTATAAAGTAGAAAAGGCCGGTAAAGTAGGTAATATTACAGTAATGATTTCAGCACCAGAAACACGTTGGAATACTCTTGATATGCTGAAATTGCATCTCTACATTAATCTATAATTATGCATGTGCTTTGACAACTCAATTATACTAAAATTATCTAATTGTCCTATTAACAAGCCATACTTCAATAGACCAATGTTGACATTTTAAAAATTTGCCTTGGAAACTCATACTAAAAAATAAGTATGTGAAACAAGTGGTAATCAACGTTTAAATTGGGTAGTCTTAGTAACCTTTTGATGTTTTGTATTATTATGCAAAATAATTGAAATTCCAGAATCTTTTAAAGTACTTTTCTCTTATGGTTGAATCCTGAATTTCAAATATTGAATGTCAGTGCTGAGAGTATACTTTGATTCTTAAGGATTAGAAAGTGGATTATGCAAAGCATATTCATATGTAGACTTACAGTTTTACTTTTCTTCCACTTAATGTTATCAGATAATTTGTGGAGGCTTTTATAGCTTCTTTTTTTTAACTTTGGAAAAGTTGTTTGAGCTACCTTTGTGAGACTGTTTTTGCACTCCTGGTCTGCAGAGGCCGTTGCTCACTATCTTTTTCAGGAGTGGTTCCACAATGGTTGGTTTCTTACCTGCCTGAAAATGTGAAACTAGTGCCTCCCCCTGCTCCCCATACTGACTATTTGTGTTACATATTGGGGTGTCCCCTCATATTGCAGATACACTGATTATCAGAAATATCATTAGAAAAGAACGGCATTGAGTTTTGGTTTTTATAATCTCTGCAATGATATCAATATATCAACTCCCCTTCTGGAGAGGATTTACACTTTGAAAATAATTATTCACATGTACAGTTCCTACTCAGTAATATGGGGCATGAGGTGGAGATGGCAAGTTTTTCCTAAATCTAAATACAGGCTTCTACAGGTAAAAAAAATAAGGTTGTGTTTAAAATGTCAGCATTTTGCTTTGTCTGTTAGATTTTTTCTTTTTGGTTTGAGGTATTCGGCAAGATTTTTTTGTACAGTGGCTGAAAATTTTACACAATTTTGAAGATTAATATGTTTCCTTCCATCTGTAGATGCGATTTTTACTTTGAGGGAAAGCCTGAAACCCAACAAGAATTACATTTTTTACTGTCAGTCCTGTGGTGACGTAGTAGTAAAAGACCGGTGAGTACTGCAGTGTCTTGTATTTATAGCAATAAATGCCATGGTGATTTGTATTCATATTATTTTCTGTACTTAGATACAGCTAAAAGGTATTTATTTTGAAACTGATAGACAAGAACACATTTGAAACACTGCTGATAACGAAAAGCAAAATTACCTGAAGCAGTTTTTAGCTGTTTATTCATTTACTTCTTGATTTCCTTCTTCCTCTGTACTTCAGGCATCCTTTTCAGTTCTTTTCAGTCTCTTATGAATTTCTTTCAGTCATCATGCTCTAATTATAGAGTGACTGCTCCGAATGGGGATATTGACCACAGCTTCCTTTTATCTGTTAAGCAAAGCCTGCCTCCACATAGTTCAGGGATGCTGAATTTGGGAAACATGGGAACTGTGTCTTAGCTGTGTGACTCGGCCTTATCTCTGTTCCGTACAAAGTCTGCAGAATGAATGAGATTTTAATAAAAAGATGCTGCATTGTCTCTCTCTTCTGATGAATAATTTTGACAGCTTCAGCTGAATATATAAGAATTGTTAGAGATACACTTACAGCCTTTTATGATCTGTATGGCTCCTAATACTCAGAACAATAATACAAATGTGTTACATTCTCTAAACTTCTGTTACTTTCTTGTCATAGGTATGGATTTATGGCTAGCCTGAATCTAACTGAATGAGGATTTCTTAACTTTCTCTTCTGGAATGTCTCATCAGAAAGTCTAGTAATAACTCTTACTTTGATACATTTGTAAAGTAGTGAAAGTTCTAATTTCTAGTCAGTAACATTTGCTTTCAAAATATATTGTACTTTTATATTCTCATCTCTGAGTGGGCATTTTCCTGAATTTCAGCACATCAAATTCATATGCATCTAGTTTAAATCTTTTGGTTCTGCATCCTGTAATGTGACACAAGCAGAATTTTTGAGAAAGGAGAAAGAATACATATCCATGGCTTTTCACTTGGCATTTCTCCTTGCAGGGAGCCTCTGAGCACCTCCAATGTTGCCACCAAAAAAATCTAAGAGTAGAAGAGTGGAGCTGCCAGTGTATCCAACACCTTTTTTCCAGCATTGCCAAAAGGAAGAGAGTAGCATAGTCAGAACTTCTAGCTCTAGAATTCATGTGTTCCTCTCCCCAGGAAGAGTTAAGTATGACAGTGACAGCAGAGGTGGAAGGATTGAAGGGAAATTGCAGACATGTGTGAAAGAGAACTTATTAAAGTCTGAATTACTTTAGGAAAGGGTCTGTAATAAGAAAAACCCAAGATCTAGAAAATCATACCTTTAAGAAGAAATTGAAATAAATGGGGTTTAGTTTACATGAGGTTGTGGAGAAGACACAAGATTTTTCCAATATCTTGGAAGTTGCTGCAAAGAAGGTGGCAGTAGTCTTCAGTTTAAGCAAGAGGAATCTAGGTTAAAATGAAGAAAAAACCCCAAAACAACAAACCACCCCAAACCTATTCTAAAGCTTATTTTTTTTTACTGTTAGAGACTGCATAGGAAGCCTTCCTTTTAAACGTTAGATTAAGAAATGTACTAGGAATGGTTTAAATGTAAGTAATCCTTCCTTGGGGCACAAAAATTGACTCTACATTTTCTGAAATCCTCTGCCTGAGTCTGTTTCCTTCCATAAGTCTGATAGCTCTTCAGAGGTTAGGGTTATGCTCTCTGATTCTTTTCCATTACCCTCACATTACTTATGTTAGAGGAAATGATTAGATTTTTTTCCTTCCATCATGTAAGAGCCGCGAAGAATTTCGTGTACTTTCTTTTTTCTTTCTTTCCTTCCAGTTGGGCTAAGTGTACCTCATATATAATATAATTCTTAAAGACTTTATTTCTGTCATGAAGAAATTCTTAAAGGCTTGATGTGGGTGGCTCCAGGTGCCCACCAAAGCCCCTCTATCACTCCCCTCATCAGCTGGACAGAGGAGACAAAATGTGATGAAAGGGGTCACAAGTCCTACCAGCAAACCTGTTCCAGTGTGGGCTTCTCTCTCTCTCCATGGGTCTACAGATTCTGCCAGACTTCCCATGGAGTGACAGCCTCTTTTGGGCATCCATCTGCTCTGGTGTGGAGTCCTCCATGGAGGGCATCCATCTGCTCCATCATGGACCTTCATGGGCCTGCTTCACCATTGTCTTCCCCATAGGTTGCAGGGAAAACTATGCCTGGAGCACCTTCTCCCCTCCTTTTTCACTGCCCTTGGTGTCTGCAGAGCAGTTGCCCTTAGATTTTCTCACTTGTCTGACTGCAAGATGTTTTTTCCCCCCTTATTAAATAGATTTTCAGAGGGGCGCTACCACTGCTGATGGCCTCACCCTTGGCCAGTGGTGGGTCTGTCTTGGAGCTGGCTGGCATTGTCTCTGTCAGACATGGGGGAAGGTTCTGGCAGCTTCTCACAGAATCTGTCCCTGGAGGTCCCCTACTGCTAAAACCTTGCCATGCAAATGCAATACAGGGGAGTGGTAACAGCACCAAGCCTGCTAGAATTCAAGAAGCATTTGGACATAGTATGAATCTTCAGGTTGTCCTGTGCAGGGACCGAAGTTGGATGCAATGATCCTTGTAGGTTCTTTTCAACTCAGGATATTCTATGATTCTATGATAAGGATTTTTACTTCACAAATATTCCACTGAAAAACTGATGGCAGGGGAACTCTAATTACACTTTTCCTACATAAGTAGTGTTAAGCCTGACAATTAACTGTCAAGCTGGGCTGTCCCAAGATTTTTTAGTAAGTAAATAAGGGAGACTGCTGTTAAAGAAATGCAGTTGCTTTTCTTTTTCTCTAATAGAACAGAACAGTTACATTTTTAAAAGTTGGAAGTCCATTTTACTTCCAGTTTTCAGTGTTTTCAGTATTTTCAGTAGACAGAACAATATTACTGGGTATTAGTTAATAATGACATTGGGGTTAATGTTAATCTGTTTAAAAATAAGTTAATTACCTACTCTTCTGGTTGCAATGTGAGAACTATCTGCAGCAGGAGATTCAGTCTGACTAGATTAGACACTTTCAGGAGAAAGCTACACTTAAAGGTCCCAACCTAAGAACTGTTTGTTACTCTCTGACTCTGAAGGCAGCCTAGGTGGTTGTCTTCAAGTAGAAACTCAGTTGTTATTAGGAGGAAGTCTGGGGAGGTAAGTCACCCAGTTTTCCAAGTTCTAGCAGCCTCAATTTAGTCAGTACCTGGTAAACCTCAAGTTGGTCTTGTTTGTTCGTTTTTCTGAAAAGCTCAATTTTAATTAATATTTAATAATATTTAAATATTATTTTATTAACTGGAGAAATTTACATTTCTCCAGTTCTGGTGATCCTGGATATGGCTTCCCACCTATGAGTGGCAAAGGCCTAAAATATAGTGGAAATGCTATGTTTTCTGTACAGCTGAGAGTTAGGAGGAGTCTTTTTAGGAAATTCCTACTGGTTGGAAAAAACTGCTTTTGTTGGAAAAGAAGTGAAGATCTTGATGCTGTAGACGGTCAGGGTAAAGAAAGGTTGATGTAATGAAACAGGACAGCATTAGTCTGCATCTTAAGGTAATCTCTGTCTTTTTCTTCGCTTGTAAAAACATTGCTGAGCAATACCAAGTTTTTATTACTTTTGTGTAAAAAGCAATACAGGAAGACTTCCTTTTGTAGTGTGAGTCCAGGCACTGGAACCAATTGTAAAGGCTGATGAAGAATCAGTCATTAGGCCAACACTAGAACTAAACTCTCACTTTGGCAGAATTGAGTTACATCTCAAGCAATATATAAGACCACAGAAAATGAAGACAGACATGGGTGGTGCTGAGAGGTGATCTTATTAATTTTGGTAAAGCTGGAACAGAGGGTGAGTTATTCCAACTTTCATCTGCAGGTGGAGCAAGCAGAGTTTAAAATGTATTGCCCATCTAGAAAAAAGGGATTTTTTTATGAAAGATTTTTCCTTCACCCACCGAACAATTCAAAAGGGCCAAGAAGCTACAGTGAGAAGAACTGACATCTTCAGAAAATGTTAGTCTGGGAACTGCAAGGAAGGGAGGATGTCTAACCGTTGGCATAGCAGCTGTGTTTTTATTTGCAGAGTAGCACCATAAGCAAAGCTGTATTTGCAAGTTTTAAGTAAGGAGTAAAATCAAGAAACTCTGTTTAAAGGTTTTAGGTGATGGCTGAAGAAATAGGGTTACAAAAGGAAAACATTCAAGGAAACTAGGCAGAGGGCAGAAAATGCAAACCTAATACAACTGATAATGAAAGCACAGTATTTCAAGAAGCAGTATCCTTGGTCCATACAGCTACCCAGGAGAAAGGTATTTGCCTTTTTTTGTATACGGCTTCTGAAAGTTGGATCTGAGTATCTGAATCAAAATTAAGATTGAATTATCCTTTCTTTGTTGATTTGTTTGTTTGGGTTTTTAAATGAAGATATACTGTGGTATTTTTGTCAGGATTTAGCTCTTTCAAATCTGGTATCTGAAACAAAGAACATGCTGAATCTTACTGTGGCATGAATCTGTTTCTCTTGGTTTTATATCAACATTTGGTGCAAGGGGACTTCACAAGAAATAATAGTAAATGTAATTGTAAATGCTCATTGTCATATTTTTCATGACTGGGTAGAACTGTTTTATTTTTGCCATGTGATTCATTTCAAGAGAGGATTATGCCAAATTCTGCCTTATAATCATTGGAGGGTCACCCTTGGGAAATGCTTTATCACAGACTTGGCGGGAAACTCAGCCATTGCTTTCTCAGAATTCACCCAAAGAAAGTGCCTTTGAATGAAAAGTGAGTCAAACACTTCCTGTTGAGAAAATGCCATACATCCCCCACTATTTGTAGGAAGTCTAAACTCTGTTTTAGTGTCTTAGAAATGAATTATAACATATTGAAATATTTGTCTCTTCTTCCCTCTAAGGAAATTTCTCAGAGTTCTTCCTCTACCGAGTGAAAACTGGAGTGATTTAGTTGAAGAGTGGTGTTGTCACCCTGACCCCTTTGCCAGAAGCACTTTGCACCCTCAGGATGGTGACTGTTTTCTTGGAGACACTTTTTTTCTGTTGAATTCAGGAAATGAATCACATGTGCCTGAATCTCCCGTGTGCTGCTCAGAGGCTGGACACCATGTTTCTCAGACTGGCTCCAACTTGGTAAAGTATTTCCTTCAAATAATTCTTAGGTGAAGTTATTTGGACTTTTTCATTGTAAAGTACTTCTTTTGTTACTAATTTATTTAATTTGTGTGTGTTACAGAACCGTTTTGAAGGTCATAGGGAGTCCTTGACATTCTGCTGTACAGAAGGCAGGAAATATTCCCAGCTATGTTTTACATTTTCTAAAGCTTGTACCACAGTCTTGATATTGACCTTGATATACAAGTAGAACTTAGTCCTATAAACAGAATTAGAAGCTACTTAATTATGTAGTTCTAAACCCAAATATTTTCCCCCAAAATTATCATCAGTGAAGGACATCAGAATTTAGTAAGATAATAACTGTGATGGGTTAGGTGTTTGTTAAAGGATAGTGGAGCAAAGAAATAGTGGAGGTGGAAATTAAAGTAACAATTATTTTTTTTCTCACACTGTGACTTGAGGCATAATCATAAATATGATCAAAGAGAAGTGTGATTTTTTTCTCTCTTTCTGTTTTTTTTTTTTAGTTTTAGAAAGACGTGGGAATATCAGAATGCATGCTTTGGGTTTAGATGTGTTTGTCTTACGTTCTCAAAGCATAGTAAGGAAATTGAATTTGTTTGACTGCTCGGTCTAGTGAAAGGAACTTGCCATCACATATTATAGCTCTTCATGTTGATATTTCTGAGGTGTTCCAGGATAAGATAGACTCATTAACCAAGTTTGTAGGAAGATGGCTGTCATTTGGCTTAGAAATGTCAAAATTCGTTGTTGCCCAGAATAAAAAACCTATTTTTAGTGGTGCTGATATTTCAGTGGTGGGATAAAACCCACGAAGAAAGACAATTGGGTACTTTAACTCATCTTGGACACCTAGCACTTGTATAAAAGTTCAAGCAATAATCTTTTCTTCTGTCAGAAGAACATCCAGGAACTCAGTTCACCAAAGCCTACATTTCCAAAGCCTTTTCTGTTAATCTACTGCTTGTCTGCATTTGTGCTGACAAAGGTTGGGCCTACACATGCTGTATTTTCTCCCAATACCGAGTATTAAACCTAATTATTGAAATCCTTCTACATTGCTGCCTTGGCGATTTGTGCCTGTAACAATTGATGACTTATTATGTAGAGATTTCCAGCATGAAACATTTAATCTCTTGAGAAACCAACACCAGAGACCCTGATTTCTACCTGCTGCTTGTAGTGATGTGTATTATCCCCAGCAGGAGTTGCTGGGATTCTCACAGTTCAGTGATTGCTGGTGCAGTGCTCCATGCGAACCCTCTGCCTGGGGAGCAGTTCTGTCCTGTGGTCCCCATCTGCAAGTCTTGCAGCTGTGGCCCCTTGGGTTTCTTGTTCCATTGTTCTTTGAAAGGCAGAATATGCAGAGAGGAAAATAAGGACTGATACCCTGAAAGGGTATCAGCATGGCTGAAGCAGATTAATTTGGCTTAACTCTATGACAAAGGAGTTATTTCTTCTAAGTTTCCTTAAGAAGGAGGCAGAGTAGATGATTCCAAATTTCCAAGAGGACAATGCTTTCAGCCAGAGGTTGCCAAAATGAATTCTCACATTTCAGTAGTCATAAAAGAGATCTTAGAACAACAGGAATAAATACAGAAAGAGGCAGGGTGCATGGAGTTCATGTTGCACACTTCTTCATCGAAGAGAACGTTTGTGAAAAAAGGATTGATGTGGAGGCAGAAACGTAATAAAAGGACATGGAACAAAGATGTTTCTGAGATGTGGGTCAAACCAGGATAACAGCAGAACTTTTGAATGAGGGAGGAGGCTGTTTTATGTCGGATGCATACAGTAGTACTTTAGTGTGATGAATTTTCATGTTTGCTTCCTTATACTTGCACTGAAGTTGAGAATTTTTTCCTTTTTTGTGTCAAATTCCTTTTTCTGCATCTTTCATACTTGCAATGAATTCTCATTTCTGTGTTTGCTTATTTCCAGCATCACTCAGTTGCCAAGCAAATGAGCAAAACTGTTAGATCCAGCAGAAACTGGACTAATAAGGAAAAAACCCCTCATACTGAAGCAGGAAATTCTTCAATAATATGAGTAATAGAAAGTTGCAGGCAAGACAGATTGCTATTGGCATAAATGTTCTCATTTCAGAGAATCTTGTTGCAGTCTGCCCCAGTATGAAAGTTCTTTTTAAATTGCATTGCAGTTCTTTGGAAGGTGTTTGCCTATGACTAAAATAGTAGCAGGAATGTACCAAAGATGCTTAAACAATCTTTTCCAGACTCCAGTGGGACCAAGACAGCATCTGTCCATTGCAAACATATTTTTCACATCTATTAGTCTTGCGATGTAACATAGTTTTTAAATGTCACATGGTCTTGCAGCATCTTAATGGTATCTCTTGGGGAGAATATTTTTCCTGACACTGTATCAGGGATCCTTAGGAATAGAAACAGAAACTATTAGGCTTGTGATCCACCTGCATCTGCAGATTGCCGGTAGCTGCAAGTTGTCAAATAGATATATTGATTTAATTAGTTGAGCTAAAACGATCCTTTTTTCCATTGAAGCATGATACAACGTGTTAGTGATGTTTTTTAGACACAGTTCTCAGTCAGCACGTGTAACTAGTCAGAAAAAAAATACTCGAGTTGTGGCTTTCAAGGAAGTACTGTGTATTCTATACTTGTACTCTGCAGTACTTGTTCCAGTCTCAAACACTGGTTTAGGCAAAACTTTGTCTATTTATCCTTGCTTTTCACACTGGGCAGGTAATTTCACTGCATATGTTTGAGAGGGGTAGCAAGGTAGGAATTGGGAAAGGGGATAACTGCATAAATATGAACAAAATAATTTTCCTGATCTCCATAACAAGGGGACTGTAGTTCCAACATAGTCAGCTCTTGGGCTTTTAGTTTGATTCTCCATTTTTGACCATCATTAAGGTTACAAATATATATACACACATATATATATATATATACTGCTTTCAGACTAGAGCTCTAATGTGCTACACCCAGGTTAGTAAGCCCACACAGAGCCAGTTCTGAAGTTTAGAGTTCAGATTAAAGCAGGAATTTTGTTTACTTGTTTGATGTATTGAATTTAAATATTAACACTGTAATTAGTAGGAGTGTTATAGGGTAGATTTAATCTAGAAATGAGATCTTTTTCAAAGGGCAGTAATAGGTGCATAAAGCTAAGGCAAATATTCAGTGACGTTTTGGAGAGTGTAGAGACTCCTTGAACTAGATATTGTTATCCACATTTTTTGTTTTTAATAAGCCCTTGATGACATTGCTTCCTCTGATTTTATGAAGACTTTTTGAACTTGTGTATACTTTTAATATGAAAAATGCTTTCCTATAGTGAGTACCAAACTATATTATGCATTGTGTGACGAATGCCTTCCCTTTTTTTGATACAAACAGGGTTAGAATTTCATAGCATGAGCTATGAGGGCATATGTTTGTTTTTTTCAGCTTTTCCTAAACATTTGTGATTTTATGAATCTCAATGACACCCCTCAGTTTTCTGTCTTCCATGTGTTCTCCTGGTACATGTGTTTTCATGCCACATATGGAATCTGTTTTGCACTTCTGACAATTATTCTTATTCTTCGTCAATACCTTTTCTGTATCTGCTTGAATTGAGGGAGAAGGGTTGTTCAAGAACAGAATCCACTACACCTTTCTGGAATATCATGCTGTGTTGTGTACTTCAGCTGTTTCCTAGTAACTCAAAATAATCTGCAGATGTTTTCTGCTCTCTGCTGAACATTGAACTGGTATTCAACTTCTACAAAACTGTCCACAGTGGCTAGAACTTGCTACTGAGTAATGGTAGTCACATTGCAGCATACTATTTTATGTATATATTACGGAGTGCTTCATTTCAGGTGCATTATTTCGCCCTTAGCAAAATCGAATTTAGCTTATCATTTTATCATCCAGTCACTCAATATTACAAGATTCTTCTGTTAGCTATTGCAAGTTGTGCTGTGTGGATATATTGCCAGATTTTAAAATTGGTATGAAACTTGCAAGCAAGTCCAAGTGTAGAATGCTGAAGTTGTGAAGGCAAATATGTGTGCATGTAAACATAAAGAGGACAGAAACAAGTAAAAAGTTCCCTATCTGCCCTGTAAATTATGTTACAATTATGCTTTCCTTTTTCAGAATATCAGAGTGACATTTAAAATATATTTCTTTGTTCTACAGAAGTCAAAAGAAATTGCCAGAGTAATTTGTAAGCGCTGCAAGACAATGCTGGGAGAAACAGTTTCATCAGGTATGAGATGTCCAAACAAAGCTAGACTTGGCTGCATCAGCCATTGAACACTGGAGGTTAAAAACACCGAGGGAAAGTAGTTTATCAATAAGGTGCAGTGATGATTCCTGTGTGTTTATCTCATTCCCTTCTGGAACAGATGGGGCTGTTGCTTCCAGTGTTAGACCTTAAAAGTGACTTTCACCAGGAATTTTCATCATCCTTGTTTTTGTGGCATATTTGGCTAATTCCAAACCTTTGGAAGACTCAATGCATGATTCCAGTTTACTAGGAATCCCAGCAAAAATGGAGACTTGAGAAATTACAGGTTTCTTATTTGTCTGTCAGTTGTACAGAATAAGTGAAAGGTAAATTCAGAACTTGATCAACACAACTAGAAGCTGAAGATTGCTAACAGTCAGCGTGGTTTTGTGGGAAGGAAGCCTTTTCAAAGAAACAGGTTAGGTCTCATCCTCATCCAATGATGAGCTGATGGGATTATTGGTTTAAAAGCTGTAATTATATTGGATCAGCAGGGTTTACCTGAAGTGGTGTAAAGATAAGTGTCTGGTTGCTTTTAAAATTCAGCTATTGACAGAAGAGAAGCAATGATAAGACTCTTATTAGCAGGGTTCATTTTTTCATTCTCCCTCTACTCCACTGCATCACTCAGTGTGAGCCTGCCTCAGTTCAGAGACCTGGTGAATATAAAAACTTCTCAGAAAAATGCAAAGTTTATTTAAGAAATGTCATAAGGAGATACAAGACAAAAGGTCTTCTGTTACAGAATGTCCTGGTTGTCCTGTACAGGGATCTGAACAATACAGGCTTTAATGAAACCAAATGTAACGTACAATGTTTGAAAGCCCACAAAGCAAGATGTCACTTTGGGAAAGGAGTGCTTGGAAAAGAACATGAATAACAAGGTCATGAGCAATAGATCAGTGGGAATGGGGAAAGGCAAACACTGTATGGATGTGCAGGGATTTAGTATGAACTCTGCACATGGCTGAAGTTAGATGGCATATGCATTGTTTAGACCGCATTTCTTCAGTACTGCAGGAAATTTTGGTAGAGTTCAGAGAACAGAAGAACCAGAGATGTATGGTGCAAAGTCTAGGCAGAACCATCTCTGTGAAAAAGAGACTAGAGAGCAGACTTGACTGTCATTCTTTGGTGCTTCCTCATGAGCAGGTATCAGTGTCTTGAAGAAAAAGCAGGATTAGAGGGGCATAGCTGTGGAAGCCAGATTTGGCTTTGAGATTCCCCCATTGGCTATTTCTGCCCCCAACTCTATCCACATATACTTGAATGATTTTTTCTTGGAAAATCACACCTATGTCTCTGCAAGCAAACATCTCCTGAATTCCCAATACTTTTATAGCAGTGTCATCAATTCCTTACTCAGGGTAATGGCTGAGGAACTAGAGGGACTGAGCTGTCTTTTCCTCCTATCTCCAAGAAATCACATAGCATGGAGCAGACTTAATTAAACTTAGAGGTAAAATATAATTTCCTAACAGTGAAGATAATTCAAAAAGTGTAGTATTTACCTGGAGAAAGGGTGGGATTACCAAGCCTTTGGAGGCTTTAAAAGAGATTAAGTGTCTTCCTGAAATGCTTGCTTTCATTCAGTTTTAATGGTATGTGTGGACAGAGATCAGATAAAACCCTTCCATCCTTTAAACTTATGAACTAAATGAATCTTCCAGTTGTTCACATGCTAAGGCTTAGTAGAATGAATTTATTACTCTTAACCTGTTTTGCTGGCCCTCTGGTTAGGCTGTATTTGCAGCGCAGACTCGGATCTTCAATATGATCATCTTTGAACTGACTTCATTGATGGGAATTAAATTATGTCCTCAAACACTTATATTTAGTGTTAAAAGCTGTCTTAGTGGAGCTTTTGGTGAACAGTCACATTGAAATTCAGAATGTATGCAGTGTTAGTGTTGAGTAAGTGTGATTTTTTGGAAAGAAGTTCCATTCTGCTCTTTGAGCAAAGAAGAAAATTATTCCCCTGTGTGAGCTGTTATTAAAACTGTCTCTTGTGATTCACTGCAGCATTACTAAGCAGCAGAGGGTACTAAAATACTTATGTAAGCTATGCTGATCTCAGTGCTTTAGGAAAGTTCTTTCAATTCATCTTTCAGGTTTGGCTTAAGCTCTTGCTTGCTTGGTTTCTAGATGATTGTTCCCAGCATTAAACAAAGATCAATATGAATGAGAAATTGCTGATCTTGTAATTAGCTCAGAGCAGTTTTCTTCAGGCAGTGTAGGCTTTTTGTTATGGTTGCTTCTACTCCTACAAACCCAAGCAAAATGTGATTGTCTGCTGCACCTCTTATTTGACTACTGAACAAATGTTTAATTAGTACAGCAATATGGTGACTTACAGTCTAATCTTAACAAGTTCATTATTCTATTTGAAAAATGTTTTTGTCATTTTAGATACCATTAAATATTATGTCACTGAGGTGATTATTCAACCAGCTGAGGGAAGTTTCAGTCCAACACCAAGGTAACAAAAAAAAATCAGATTATTTGCTCACATATATGTTTTAGAAAGGATGCTAGAAATGCTGTAATGTTGTAGTTTCTTGAATAATTACATAAAATAACAGAGTACAGTTTTATATAATCATCACAGAATTAAGCACTGTAAAGGCAAAGTAGCCTGAATTCACTCATGTACAGTTTTGTTTGCTCATCTTTGTGTGTGATGCAGGAAATAGATTGTGTATAATTTGTCACAGTGTCTCACTAGTCAGGTGATAAGCCAAAATAAAATACTTATTTATTTTGAACTATTTACATTTGCACAATGTCTGGTGACTAATTATGGAAACCGAAGTTTATGTCATGTAAAGTTAAATTAAGTAAAGCTTGAAATGTTTAATTGGAAGTGAGACTTTTGAATTTTCAAGTAATTCAGTTTGTATTTAAGACTAAGATGAAACAGAACTTGATCTAGCTACCTGGTATCATGTGCAATGGTATAATCACAGTTCTTTCTTTTTGTGAATTATATTTGAAACATTTGCATCATTCTGAACTTTGTGTTCATGTGTGTAAAATATAATAGGGAAAAGCTTCTCTTCAGCATTTGACAATTTTTGTCGACCCAAATAAAGGATGTGGAGCAATTTAGAATCCTGACTGTTGTGGTTTGACCCTGGCTAAGTGCCAGGCACCCATGGCAGCTGCTCACTCGTTCCCTCCCCTGATACAGCTGGGCAGAGGAGGGAAGGAGAGGGGAAAAAAACCCAGCAAATTAACCCAAAGGTTTATGAGTTGAGATAAGAAACTGGGAGAAAATGCTTCAGAGGACAAACCAGGCTCAACTTAAGTTGCAAAGTGAAATTTATTACTACCAGAGTTAGAAGGAGGATATGAGAAATAAACTAAACCTTTAAAAGACATCGTTCTTTTCACTCCCCACCCCTCCCTCCCTCCCACCAACAGTGTGAGGGGGACAGGGTGTGCGGGTTCAGGTCAGTCCATTTCCAGGATCTTCTTCCCCTGCTTAGGGAGAGGAGTTTTTTCCNCTCTCACTGGGCTGCACCTGCTATGGCTTCTCTTGGCATCTACGGCTCCTGCAGCCGACTTTTTCTGGCATCCATGGCTGCTGCGGCTTCCGACATCTCCCCGCTCTAATGTTTGCACCTCACCCATGGACTGCGGGTGGCTCTACATCCCTCATGGACCCCATGGACTGCAGGGGGGACACCCCGCCTCACCATGGGCTCACCACGGCCTGCAGAAGAATCTCAGCTCCAGAGCCTGGGGCACCTCCTCTCCCTCCTTCTCCACTGACCTTGGTGCCTCCATGTTGTTTTCCCTCACATGTTCTCACATCCTCCTCCTTCTCTAACTAAAAGCTGCGTGTACATTTTGTTTTGATTTTTCCTTAAATATGTCATCACAGAGGCGTAACCAACCTTTCTAATTGGCCCAAACGTGGCCAGTGGCATGTCCATCATCTTCAGAGCTGTGAGAGATTGGCTCTGCTGGAAATGGTGAAGAATTCTAGAAACTTCTCACAGGAGCCATCTTTATGTCCCCCTCCCCTCTATTAAAACCACAACACTGACCTATTAAAAAACTCTTGTTGCAGGAAATAAAAGTTCTCTGATTTTGTGTGAGAGGAAGATAAAGAAGCCCCATCTTTCAGTAAAATGTGATTGTAGGATGTAGTGGAATTGAAGAATGAGATACTCATTTACCTGTCGTGCATGGAAATGAATGACTGTCTGTGTAGTTGTTATGAAAACATATGATATGTGGTTAATTTTTAAACAGGTCTCAATTTGTACAGAGAATGGTTGCTCAGTGTCTTTTGGAATTATCCTCTGCTAAAAGCACATTTAGATTCACCATAAAAGGAGATAAGGGAAAAACCTATATTCTGGTAAGTTTTTAAGTCTTCATCTTGCTGAAGAAGATTGACCTATGTATCCCAGTTCCTAAAACGTATTATTTATGCTGGCTATTATTGTATGTTTAAAAAATTAACAAATTCAAATTCTTGAAGTAGTTCTGAGGTACAAGTAAGAGCATCCCCGAATTTTTTAATCTAAGTAGATGTACACATATTCATACAGTAATGAAAGTGCTGCAGATGCGCCACAAGTAGCACAGAAATAACACTATTTTGTATCCAGAGAACATGGAAAGCTTAAGTTTTAACTTTTTAATATATATTTCACCTTCTTGCTCCAGTGCTTCTTTTCTTTAATCGCCAGAAGTGAATCAAATTGTATAGCATTTTTCACAAGCATTGTCTCAAGTCAGCAGGGACTATTAATGTAGTCAGTACATTGCACTGCAAACTGAAGTGCAAACAAAAATAAAATTGCCTATTATACTTAATGTTCTAATGCTGTTAAACTTGGCTAAGCTTGATATTTAGATGGTGACAGCTAGATTCCTCAAGCTTTTAAGATGGATAAGGGTTACCTTAATAGTGTACACTTATAACCAGGGATGTTTCCTTTTATTTCTGAACTAAATATAGGTATATAATTTGTATTTTTGCAGTTTATAGAAATAATTCATAGACACAAAGATAAAGAAATATGTGATTATAGATTCCTGCTCCGGAAAAACTTATAAGCGCACTTTCTTGTGGCCATCTAATTACATAAACTCTTTTATATATGCATTGTTCAAGTTCTATAATTTTGGAACATCCAGATGCTAAGGAAAGTGTATATCTGTTGCTTTTAAATAAATTTAAGTGCCAAGACAACATTTGTACAACCACTGAGAAATATCTCTTCTGTGATGATAAAATGAAGGTTTCATGAGCAGACCCATAATTATTATATATTGTCGAATTGAGGAGTCATTAAAAATCCTTGTGATTTTTCCCTTGTAGCTTATCTGTTCCCAAGTTACCTAAAATTCTGGTGCTTAAGTCTAGTAGCTTAGATACAGCAAACTGGTTATTTTTTAACAGGAAAATCACTTTATTTTGTAGACTGCCATTACTCTTAGTGCTGAGCTGCATTTTTGCCGATGTATTGATTAGAGGAGCAGGCTGAATTAGATAGGGACTGGCTTCTGATTGGCATCTCATCCTTTATATTGGTTAGCTGTTAGTTTTTTGCAGGTGTTTTTAGTATTTAACATCAGAAAGCCCTTACTCATGTCCAGAGTGAGGTTCTGGCTACTATATATATCAACAGCTTTTCTGGAGTCATGGGTTAAGTCTTAGGCCTCAGAGGCCTTGTGGACACAAGTGTAATGTAAGCTCTGTTTATATTAATGATTGTCAGCAGCTAAACAGTAAAATGTGGGTGCTTGAGGCTGTGAGCACACAGCCAAGTTACACAAGTAGTCTCATCACTGATGCATCATGAACCAGCTGTCCCACTTGTTTGTTTTGATAATGAGCCAAAGATTCTAGTTCACAGTGTTTGTGCTTACCTACATGAATACACACAACTTCGACTGTGTATGTGATAATTAAGGTTTCTCACAAGTCTTTGTAATTTTTTTTTTAAACCACAAATATTACATATACTTCTTTTCCTCCTTTCCTCTATATGTATCACTTAACATTACCAATTATGTTATCTGCAAATATCATAATATGAGTCTCCGTTGTTTAAGTTACACATATTCTGTTGTTTATATACTACTTATGTTGTTGGGTTTTTAAAATGATTTTTAAAGGATGTCAATAAACAAAAGTTTCTTTGTTTCAGAGGGAGAAAAGTGGTACATACAGATGTCCTTATTTGCCCTAACTATATCTCTGCCCTCTCCACATTTGTGAATCACTTGCCTCCTCTCTTTGCTCCACTCTTGAAGGGTTCTCTGCCTTGTGGTTGCATGACTTGCAAGCTAAGAATAAAGGGAAGACAGCAAACAGATAGTGAGATAGGAGAACACAAGAAAAATGGTACATTATTGGTCAGCATAGGGGCATCTCAATAGATATCTACTTTTTTCTGTACTGTAAAAAAGTATAGCTTTGAAAGAGGTAAATAAGTAGTTTTCTGGATAGATACAGGGAATTCATCTCATGGATGGGATCAACTTCATAAGACCCAGAAAGATTATGTCTGTGAAAATCAAAGTGTGTGTGGTAGTTTGGACTCTTTGAATACTATCTCCAGTCTTTCAGTACTGAATGAAAGATGTTTTTTTGGAGTGGGATTAGACTATAAAGTGCCTTGAAAGTAAGGCAGCTTGCATTTCAGGAGTGAGTGGAGAGGAGTTGGGAAGGTATCCCAAGAAAATTAATATGTAACAAAATGGGAGAGACCTGCCAGTCTGATTATTGTCCATGTCTTGAAGGGCATAAGCAGAACAGGTTTACATTTGTTGAGATTGGAGATGGTGTGGATGTTGCAGTGGTCAAGTGAGATAATAAGAACCTTGCTGAGACTTAGCTACCCAGATCTCTTAGAGAGCTTTATTCTTTGTTAAATATGTGGAAACCACATCTTTACCTGAACAGTCTGAGTGTGAGAACAAAATAGCTGTAATGAAAGGTGTTTGCATTAATGACCTGTGTGAAGATGAAAGTAATGTCTGCAATAACTAAGAAAGAACTAGCAAGGAAGAATAAAAGGTTTGGGGTTTTTTTACCCATGTTAAATTCAAATTGATGCCTAATTGTCCACAAATTGATGCTGGACACCCAGGTTGAGATATAGGGGAACTGATCACAGAAGCTAAATTGTGGTATTTCAGCTGTTTGGTTCAAGACCCATGAAGTATAACTGTGATAGATTTGTTGCAGCTTTTCTCCAAAGAACATATTTTTAGTCTCTTGATAAAATGATTTGAAACCAAAAGAAAACAATGAAAAAAAGACCAACAACATCCCAAATACATTTTTTTTCTGATTCTATCATTTCAGAAAAGGTCATCAATGGCATTGTGAATGAATTCTAAACTTCATGTATTTATTTTTCCGTAAAGGTTCTTTTCTTACTAGAGTTAATGTGGAAGGAATTTGATTGTGCAAGCTCTGCTGTACAAAGAGGTAGAAAGGAAGGAAAGATTGCACATTGTGAGTAATATACTTGAAAGCACAGATCAAAATATGAAACTGTTAGCCAGAAGTAGCATATATAAACTGCTTAGAGTGAACACACCGAGTCTATGTGAGTGATTGTTCACTCAGACCAAAAACAAGATCAAAAAATAATTCATACATGAAGAAAAGAATGAAAATGCTGCCTAAAGAAGTAAGTGTAGTTCAGAAGCTGATTTTTGTCATGGCCAGGAATCCTTCCATCCCCAGAGATTCATTTGCTTTCTCTGCATTGTGTGCTAAATTATTAATACGGATCTGTTGTGTTGCTGCTGAGACAAAGGCACTCATCCAAGTTGTAGAACATGATTGTCAGATGCCACATGTCAGCACTTGTGGTAGAAAGAAGCGCTTTTCAGATGGACTATGTTGCAAATGAAATGCTTTGGTTGCTTTCTCTAGGGCAGATTGCAGAAGGATTCTGAAAGGAGCAGACAGCTATTGCTACATTGTTCCCTTGTCTGGTTTGAAGGATATTCCTCTTCTGAAAAACATCCCAGGAAGCTCCTTCCACAGGGGATTGTTAGAAATTTCAAGAGGAAAAAACTCTGTTCAGTTTGTGTTGGCAGTGGCCTGTGATTTTTCACCATTTTCTCCCAACACCTCTTCAGCACTTGGCTTTAAGCACCTGGTGTAATGGTCCTGGCTAATGAGGTATATTTTGCAGTTCAGGCTATAAATGTGTACAGTGAGTTACCAGAGCAAAACTGATGAACAACCACTTGCAAAGCCAAGTGCGGCTGCTTGTCATCACTCATGTGCATATGCTAAAGTGATTCTCCTCCTCCCATCCCCTCCCAAGATATCTTCATCAATATATCTCAGTCTTTCTTTATGGTGCTTCCACTGTAATATTCCGAGCCTTGGGCTCTTATAAATTGTGACTGTCACATTCAATTACAACATACACTATGTGTCCTGTTAATGATGGCTTTCTCCCTCCAGAGGGGATATCATGTGTCTGCTACCTAACATCACGTAACTTGTTTTACTTGAAGCTGATTAGATCATGAGAAGCAGAAGATTGCTCTCTAGTGAGGAGCACTGTATAAATCCCAATTTCAGTGATAAATATTTCATATATAAACGTTTCATACAGGTGCTGGATTTGTAAAAATTGATTTCCATCGTTAACTTGGATCACTTCACTGCTGCAGGCTGTGAGTTAAGGCAAAGCCTGACTTATTTGTATGGTGTTTAGTAGTAAAGCCCTGGATCCAAGTCAGAACACTGATACCAAATCACACAAAGATTAAATAAGAGCCATAACGGGATGCAAAAAGTTCAGTTTTCTCAAAACTCTCCCCAATAAATATCCCTTAAATAGGTGTGAGTAAATAGTGCTGAAGAATGCCAGTCCCATTATGAAATTTGATAAAGATTTCTTTTCCAAGTGAGGGTTGGTTGCAGCTGTTTGTAAATCCCAACATTCCTTTTAGACCATATTGTTGTCTTTTTCCTTGCATGTGTTAGCTCCATACAGTCATAACTACCACGCTGCTTCTAAAGATCCTCAATTTTTTGGCGTTTCAGTGGGCAGTCTTTCAGTTGCCTGTCTTTAGCCCTCAGTTGCTCAGCACACTTGACTATGCCTAAAAAAATATGAAATTGGAGAAATAATACATCTGGTACTGAAAGAGATGACTTAGGACTGTTTCTTTTGTTCTACCAAAGGGAATGTGCTACAATGACAAAAAGACGCAGCTTCAGAGTAATGATCTTGAGAGTGGCTGATAAATCAGTATTGTATTACCCTTTTTTTCTCCACTAGAAGCTGTGCAGACTGTGCTGAATAATAAAATATCAATTTATGTCTGTTAATACTTTGTTAGAAACTTTGTAAGAATGTGGCTTTAGTATCAGCTGATTTTGGGTCAGAGTAAAGTAACACATTGAAATGTATGTAATCTACAGTAAAATAAATCTTTCTTCATTTATAGGTATGGCTTTTAAATTCTGACACATTGCTGGTAGAGTCTTTAGGAAGTTCCTCCTCCCACAGTGTTTTCACACTGTTTGGAGACATCCTCATGCCTACCTCTGGACCAGTGGGAACCTGGAATGCTGTCAAAGTCCTTTACCAGCCGTGCATTAAATGCAGAAATAAGGAGTAAGTACAACCTTTTTTTGAACTCAGATTCTGGTATTTATTTGCTTTGCATTAGTATTTCTTTCATGTTCTTTGGACAGTCTGTTAATTTCAGATAGAAACCTCTTTGAATTTGCATATTTCTTAAAATATTTTTTTAAACAAAATGCCAGAGGAGTAGTATTTGGTTTCTCTTACAGCCAGGGAGAATTTGGTTGTTAGATTTTTGCACTCTAATATTAAAATATAGACCAAAGAGTTTTGTTGTTTCTAAGGGCACATGTAGGTAACTTAGATATTTGTGTTTAAATTTAATTTGCTTTCAGCCCAGTGATGACTTTATTTCAAAAAGAAGCAGGGCCCTGAGAGAAGGGAAAATAGAAGAGGTGAGGAAGGTAGTTAAATATGGTGTCATAAAAATGTTTTTCTTGGATATGTCTGAGTGTTTTGGAGCCCTCATAAAGGAAACAATTGATTTCAGCAAGCTTCGAGTTCAACACTTTGAAAAACATACACTGCCTAACATGTTAAAGCCTCTATCTGTTGGAGTAAAGACAAGAGCATGTTGATTAAACAGTGGCTCTAGTGTTTGCAGATGATGGAGTATGATTTAAGCGTAATTTACTGCTTTTTTATGCAGTGATAGAAAAGAAAGCATCGATTTTGTGTAAGTCACACTTAAATAATGGTTTGTTGTTGCTTTTTCTTTAAACTTTGGAAACTAGGTGAAAGATTTAAATAGGTATGGATGAAGATATTCACTCCAGTCTCAGTCAATACACAAGTAATTTATAGCCCAAGACCTCATAAAAGTACAAGAGAAATGTTTTCTCACACAGGCAAGCAAATGTGTGTATGAATTTAGTATTTTTGTAGGAGAAACATACACCTTACAAGCATGTGTGATTCATTATAGTGTGTTTATCCTGGATGTTGCTAAGTGTATTCTTTTTATATTTCAAACAGATGCAATATTGAATAGCTGAAATAAACTGACAAATGGAGAGAATGCAAAATTTTAATATTTAGAGAAAAGGTCATTCTACATTGTTAATGTTATTCATGTAAGAGAACAAAATATATTTATTGAAGTAATAGCTTTGGAAGCTGGCTTTGGAAAATCTTCATGACCTAAATGTTATTTAGTGATCCAAAATACATCCTAAAGTATTATAATTTCAACTGCTTACTGTGAGAATGGGAGATGTTTTGCAAGAACCTGTCTAAAATGAAAGATATTTCACTTACTACTCCTAAGTCTTACGAAAGTGTAACTTACTTGCTTTTCAAGTTTCATTTCTTTATCACTGAGAAAACTTAATTACCTTAACACACATTCAGCTACTCTTGACATGTTATTGAGATAAAAATAATCTACTTAGTAATTTTCCTAGCATTCACAAATGCTTTTCTTGAATGGAGTTCTCAGCAGCAGTATTTTACTGTGAGATTTTATTCAGTTCTTTCTATTTCCACAGACAGACTTGTTAGAAATCACTTTTTTCCAGACATTACTTTGTGTTTATCTTTGGGATTTTGCAGTGAGCATAAGGAACAACTGAGGTTTTAATTCTTCTCTGACAGTAGCTGGCATTTTCTCTATCCAGTTCCTGGACAAGTGAAATAACAGAAGAGAAAGAATGGAGGATTCTTTTTAAGCTTCAGAAACCAAACTGTTGGTTTAGTATTGTTTTTCCATTTTTATATTTCTAGGGAAGAGCCGTAAAAAGGACATTAGGAGTTCAGTTTCCACTAACTTGTTTATCAGTTGGCCTCAAGTACCTCCTAAACCTGTGCAATCAGAAGTCATTCTATATTGAGCAGGAATGTAAGCACAGCAGAAGCAAAAATATCAAAACCAGTATGACTTATTTAATGAGATGCGTTTGCATTTAGAACTCAAATATTTCAAAAATTCTGAATGAAGTAATTTCTTGAATAGTGAAAGTTCCAAAAGTTTCAGATGCCCACATTTGAGAAGAATTGTAACACTTACCTTGCTTGCTTCTGCACATACACCTACCTTTGAAATAATGGAACGGTTTCAGAGCCCATGGCCTGCTTCCCATGAGAGGGGAATAAGCAAGGACACCTCCAGTGTAGAAAGGAATCAGCAGGAGGTCTGCATGTGACCTAGACCCTAGCAGACCCCAATAGCTGCAAGGGATAAGTATATTTTATGTTTTTTGTCAGAGGGCCTCTTCAGTTGCCCTGAGTCCCTGGGTACACTTGTGTTCTGTCCAGTTCTGGCAGGGCCAGAATCTGATCTGTGGGATGGGTGAGGAAGCACCTTTCTTACTTGTGGACACTGCAGAGTCTCTGCTGGTTAGCTGGGCCACAGGCTAAAACAGATTAAGGTAATCTAGAAGTATTGCTTGTAATATCTAAATATAATAACATAATCACGTATTTGTAAAACATGGGTGAAGAAATGAAACAAAATCTGTACTTAGTCTACTTACACAAGCATAAATCTACTTATTGTGAGATAAATACACGGTTCCATTGTAGCAGTTGAGGTCTTGGGCTTTGTGAAATTCTGCCTTGGCAAATGCTGCTGCTAAAGAGAGTCTGACTGGGATTGCCTAATAATTCACATTCAGGCACCCATTTCGGGGGATGCACTTGAATATTTCTCATGAGTGGAATGCAGTAGCTTTTGAATGTGATCTTCCATTTCAAGACTTCTGGGACGTCAGAAGAAATTTATTGTCTCACTCCAAAACTCATTTTATTCGTCCTTTATTTAGAGCTCAGTTTTGCAATTCTTTGTAATTAACTTAATGCTTATTTCTCTTCCCAGACAGAGAAATGTTTTTCCCCTTAAACTAGGAATTATGTCCTGTGAACAACACTGCTTCAGTGAGCAACAGAACTCTCTTTCCTCCAGTAAATCTCTGGCATATCTATCACTGTACCTTACATTCAGTATTGCTCTAAATGTTAATGCAAGGGAAACAAACATTTGAGTAGGATAAATGTCCATGGTTCATCACTGGCTGCTGGGTGGTTATTACCCATTTGGAGTGATGGCTGTTTGTGGGTGGCTGATCCTGAAGCCTTCTCTAACAAAATTGTGGTCTGATTTAGGCTGAGCATTGCTGTGAAGGTGATGACCCCACATGTGATATCAACAACACGCTGATTTCATGTTCAGTTTGCTGATCTGTGTTGACCATCAGATCCTTTCCAGGCAGATTGCAGTCTCATAAGCAGCCTTCCTCTTTGTTTTTGTGCAGATGTCCTTTATCAAATTACATCCTAATTTTGTTCAGAATCTTTTTTTTTCTTGGTTGTGGCCAATTTTGTTCCCAACATTTGGCCTATTGGTAGCCCTTCCCTAGCTCTATGTTGTCTGTGAAAGGAAGAAGCATCTCTCTTGTTCCAGTCTCTGGGTGAGCCACTGACATATGAGATAGAAACAAACTGTGAACATGTCATGTGGAGCCTCTCTCCATATACCTTTATTTTGGCAAGGAATTCTTAACAGTTGTGCTCTGGGTATTCTCTGTATATTAGACTGCATTGCTTAAGGACATTCAGTAACTTTTAAGGCATTGTGACGTTAAAATAGGGTCAGGTATATCTAGACATGCTATTTATAGTGTAGTTCTTGACATTTCTCCTTGCAGAGCTGGGTTCCTCTGGTCTTCATGAGTGTGTTGTAGTGATTTGTATCTTACTCCTTCAGCAGTGAAACAGGGCTAGAAACACTGAGGTGTGTGTTATGTGTGATAACACAAGTTCTGGGTAGGTCTGTCTGCAGTTAGGCTTTCAGCCCTTGTGGGAGCTTTATGACAATTCTTCTGCAGCAAATTAGTTGAAACTGCATGAAAAAAAGTATCTTGTAAATGTGTTTGAGTCCCATTAGAGAAGGATGTCTCGTGCATTTCCTGCTCCATCCTTTATGGATCATGTACATATTGTTATGTTGGTTCCCTCCACTTTTCTCTCAGCAAGGCTCCTTTTCTCCACCTACAAATCTGCTGTGCAGACAGAAGAGATCCTATCTTCCTTTCAAGTAACAGGTTCTTGGCAAATAACGCCTTATGCAAACAGCCTTGGCTGCTAGGTGTGATAATAGTAAATACTGCTGAAGCGAGAGAGTTGTAAAAATGTATGAAGAAAATTGAAAATATGGTTACATGGCAATTTGACCATAACTTGATCTCAGAAAATATATGTGAAGGTACAGTTGGAGGAAAATTGCACTTTTCCCTTTAGAGGAGAGCGCTAGGCAAAGCTTTGTCAAAAGGTCGTTGATAGCTTTTTATATCTCATGTGCATCTAGAGTTACTCTGAATGGTTTACAGCTTTTGAAGAAACCTTTTTCTATGGAAAAATTGGTTGCTTATAATTTGGGAGTTGAAAAATTACTTCCAGAAATTGTTCATTTTATTAGTTTTAGAGGAACAAGAATAAGTTAAAAAATTGAGTTTGTGGCTGAAAACCTGGAGGGTTTGAGTCCTAGTGTTTTTATTACAGCCCATGTATAGTGAGCTGTTTATGAAGCTGTTATTGATGTATTCCAGAATGTTGTTTATTTCTCCCAAGAATGGCTTTCATTCTGTGTATGACTCTAGAGTAATTCACCTCTCATAAAAACATCAAACTGTGTCCTATTTCACTGATTTTTTCAATGTCTGAAATTTTCCTAGTGTTTCAGTGACTCTTGCCTGTAGAAAACACATGGGACCACCACACAGATCAATAATTGATTGACTGAGAAGTGACCAATGTTTCTCTGGTTTGTGCTCTCTGTAAACTGATTTCTCTATCTGGAATGATTAAAAGAGTGGGTGCGATTGTAGATGGAACATGAAAGATCTGGTTTGTTTCAATTTTTTTTTTCTGTTTTTTTTCCTTCTTGAATTATTTCATGGTGTTGAGTTAAGAGAACTGACACCACAGGTGGGATGAGTTGCCTTAAAAGAGATGACTGAACAGTCAGGCAAAAATTTTTAACAGATGCAGTCTGATGCCAGTCAGGCTTTTGGGACAGGAAAGAAAAAAATACTTCTTGGAGTTTGATAGACATGTGGAAGCTATAAGCCTCATGAAATTTGAATGCTTAGGCAGCACACTGCTCTTCAGTACTTCAGGTAACATCCTTTCCCACCTCTAGGAAAAAGTGTATGCAACTTTTCATTATATCTTGCAGGAGAAATATCCTAACTTTCTTGTTTCTTGAAACTACACCTGCCATGTGCAGCAGCATTTTATGGTAGTTACTTAGAAACTTAGTTCTTGCTCCTAAAGACAGGTCTTATATATCTTTCCAGCTCTTCAGAGATGTCATATTTTTGGTATCTAATCTTTCCTTTTTAAAATGGTCTTAGAAGTACTAACTGAAATAGAGAAAAATTTTGGAATAAACTTTTTGTCTACTGAATAAATTCTCATATTTTTGCTCCAAAATTCTGCTCATTTTATCATTCCAGCTGAGCTTTTTGCTTAGGTTGCCTTTTTTTTTGTTCATCTTTTGAAATCCAGCCTTGAAGTCAGAGGAGGAATGATTCTGACTGGTTTTTAAAATAGGATTTGCAATCCCAAATCACTTATCTATTCGTTGATAATCTGACTGATAGCCTGCCTTTCTTCTTGTGTATTGTGAAAGATGCTGTTGTATCAGTACTCGTCTTGCAGGGTACTGCTTTTGTTCTCTGCATTAGAACTGTTAAGTGCTATCTACATAGTAATTGGCAATGTAAAAATATGAAATTGACTGCAAGGGCTATTGCTTAACTACTTCTTATGGTCTATTTTTTAAAAGAAAAAATAGATAAATATGCCATTAAGATCTCTGATCATATTAAATATGCTTTTGAATCAAGATTTGTGATTCTACGGTAGAACAAAAAATACATTTCAGGCTTATACCCTTTTTTCCATATTCTTCATATTTATTTGAGAAACACTGCAATTCAGGTAAGCACAGTTTTGGTAGTTTTCATGTGTCTGGTTTATCTTGCTGTAGTTCAGCTCTTTGAGGAATCTTTGGATTGGTCATAGGAGAAATGTCAAGTTGGGTGGCAAAAAATTGTAAATTAAAAGCAGCAAGACTATCTGGAACTAATTTAAAATTTGTAGTCGGAAGCAACTGCATTGCCAGGTAGTTAATAACACTTATAGGATGATAGGAATGTAAGAAATGCCATTCTGGGTCAGAGCAGTTTAGCATGTAGTTCTGTATTGTCCCTCCAACATCCAGAAATATTCTTCAGAGTAGTGTGTGAGCACTTCCTTGCAGTGCTCAGCTTTGTAGTCGTATTAAGGATTGATGTTAGACGATACAGCGCTGCCTATTTCCTTTACGGTCTGTTCATTCACCTTTTGATCATCTGTTTGAATAAATACTTTTTGGCCTTCTGGTGCTGTCTGCCTCCACAATCAAGTGACAAGTTCCTGAAGTACTCCTTTAACCTCCCATGAACCGATGTCCTGCTAGATTTTGGGTGGGGATCAGCGAACCACAATTCAGAATTCCCACCAGCTAAAGGGACATAGGGATCCTAAACTGCAGTATGCAGTGTTCTTGCTGATTACAGTTAGGGGTTAGACTTAGTGGCCGGTTTGTTAAGAGGAAATCAATGTCACATCTACTCAAGTCTTACTACGTATATGTGTATTTCTATTATATTCATTTTGTTTTCCTTGTAACACTGCTGTTTTTTAAAGCCAGGTAGCCTAAATATGATAGTGTTGATCCATGGAGGGTAATTTTATAATTGTACATCAAACACAGCAGATTTCCACTTGAATGCTTACAGTTTGTTTCTCCGAGACTTATGAAGACTGTTGGGTTCACTTGGGAACTGTAAGTACTCAACTGCTGTAGTGCCTTTAAAATGACAGGATCTATTTGAGCAGGCAAGAATCAAATAATGAGCCAAGAGTGAAAAAGTAAATCTTATCAAAGCCTATTGGACAGATGGCGGACATGAACTACCTCAACCTCAAAACTTGATTTATTTATTGAATTTTAGGATCTTGGACTGTTTTAAATTAATTAGCATTTGTTGTTTCCATTGTATTTCTCCATGACAGGCTGTGTAAACTAACAATACTTAACAACTTAGTAAACTAACAGTACTTAGCAACTTAGGCTGCCAAATTTACTTGAAATATTTTTAAATTGGTAAGGCTAAGGCAGATTGGGAGTGTATGACTTGGGACCAAAGAAGAAATGCTTACTTGTGAAATTGGTCAAGATATTTCCATTTTGGTGTGCGCAGCAACAATAGGATATTGCTGCTGGTTGCCTATTTTGAGTGCTGTAGCATCAAAACAGGATAAGCAATTCTCATGCTGGCTCCTCTGAGTAATGGCCTTAAGCTATAAATTAAATTATTTGTATAATTAATAAGCATAATAAGTGATACCTGTCACGGAATCACAGAATGGGTAAGGTTGGAAGACACCACTGTGGGGCCATCTGGTCCAACCTCCCTGTTCAAGCAGGGTCATCCTAGAGCATATGGCACAGAATTGCATCCAGATGGTTCTTGAATATCTGCAGTGACGGAAACTCCACAACCTCTCTGGGCAATCTATTCCAGTACTCGGTCACCTGCACAGTAAAAACGTTCTTCCTTGTATTCTGGTGGAACTTCCTGTGCATCAGTTTCTGCCCATTGCCTTTTGACATCTTGCTTGTCACCACTGAGAAGGGCCTGGCTCCAACCTCTGACACCCTCCCTTTAGATACTGATAGACATTGATGAGGTCCCCTCTCTCAGTCGTCTCTTCTCGGGGGCCAGCTCCCTCAGCCTTTCCTCATAAGAGAGATGCTCCAGTCACCTCATCATTTTGTTGCCCTCCACTGGACCTGCTCCAGGAGCTCCATGTTTCTCTTGTACTGAGAAGCCCAGAGTTAGACTCCAGATGTGGCCTCACCAAAGCAGAGTAGAGGGGCAGGATCACCTCCTTTGACCTGTTGGCAATGCTCTTCCTAGCGCACCCCGGGATACCATCAGCCTTCTTGGCCGCAAGTGCACTGCTGAGTCATTGAGAGCTTGTTGTCCACCAGGACCCCCAGGTCCATCTCTGCCTTTCCAACAAGCTGATCCCCAGCCTGTAGTGGTGCCTGGGGTTACTCTTCCCCAGGTGCAGGACCCTGCACTTGCCTTTGTTGAATTTCAGAAGGTTCCTCACTACCCCTCTCTCCACCCTGTTGAGGTTCTTCTGCACAGCCCTCTGGGGTATCAACCACTCCTCCAGCTTTGTGTCATCAGCAAACTCGATGAGGAGGCTTCTGCCCCTCCATCCAAATCATTGGGAAATAAGTTAAACAATGCTAGGCCCACTACTGAACCCTGGGGGACATCACTAGTGACAGGCCTCCAATTAGACCCTGTGCCTCTGATCAGGACCCTCTGGGATCTGTCGTTCAGTCAGATCTCTATCCACTTCACCATATGTGGATATGAATGTTTGAGGAAGAGGTGGAGGAGATCTGACTGCAAAGCTGGGAAGGGTTGTTCCAGGGAATAAAATTGCTGCAGAATTTTAGAGCTTCAGCCAAGTCATTGCTAAAAGACAGGACTATTAGATCTACTCAGAAGTGAGATGTTGGATTGACCATGCCTATTTTCCTGCTGTGTATGGCTATGAGAGTAACAGCACAGTACCTGTTCTTGCAGAGAGGCGAGTATTTTAGCTTTAAACATCTAGTTTAGTTTTCCACCTCTGTCACTCACCTGCCAAAAGACTTTAAAATTCATCTTCAACGTATCTCTTTTGCTCTCTGGAAGCAATTTCTAGTGACATCTGTAAGGCCCCAAAACTTGATGATGAGACTCTTAAAAGAGTTTACAGTTTTTTATGTACTCTGGGTTAGATTCATGGGAAAAATACTGACAAGATATTCTAAAGAGGTCAAGACATTAAAACAACTTTACTGGCAACTTTGGAAAATCAGAGAACTTTGACAAAAGTTTAGAGCAATATTCAATCAACATAAAAGCAGCTTCTCAAAGCATTAACTTAGGAAATCCAATCCCATCCAATTTTAAGTTACTCAAAACTATGAGAAGAGGGCATTAGAAGAAGAAAGATAAAGACAGAAAAGATACAGAAAAGAACAACTATAGCTACCACTCCTGGTTCCAGTGGTGTTCAGCTGATAGAAATTCCAAGAAGAGGTAGGGTCAAGATGTGCTCACTGCATGTCCTGGCTTAAATACCCTTAGGCTTTCCTGGGCCATCCCCTCCGGTGGGACTTCTGGTCATGTGGCCACTCTGGGGCTACAATGGGGCTCCAGAGGTGAGTGTGGAGCGTTGACTCTGGTGTGACAGGGATTGGCAGCCACTGCAGGGCTGGGATTCAGGCCTGGGTGTGTGGACTGTATGGGGAAGGGTGTTGCCTCACGAAAGGCAAGGTCTGACTCGCCCCTTCGCATACACACACACCCCCCCCTGAAATGTTTTGAGCCAGCAATCCTTCCAGTCTCACGACGTCTTGGCACAGAGAGCCACACTGGTACCACAGGCTTGACTGGACTGTTATTCAACAATTTATTAATTATCAAGTGTGGTTTTATTTCTTTACCTATGGTGTGTTCTCCTACATCTGAAGTCTGTTCTAATTAACTTTATATACAAAAATTTATAGCTGTTTTGTTTTCAGCTGTTGCAGCTCCTCTTTGAACAAGGTCATTTACTCCAAGACTTCTCATTGAACTGGTGTCTGTGACTCAATCTTTTCATGCCTACTTTACTTCCTTTCATCAAAACTCTGCTTTAGTCTGTAACATCAGTTCCTGCATCAGCATTGACTTGGTTTAAACTTAGTCATCCATCTAAATCCCCTTTTTCTTCCTTTTTCTTCTGCTCTTGCTCATGTCCAGAACTCAGCTGCCAGGCTGCAGACCTCCCTTTTCCAGTATCTTGCACTTCTAAGCTGAGACTAGCTTTCCCTTTCTCTTGACCCATAAAATTTTAAGAAAGCTCATAAAACTAGAGAGCCAAAACCAGCCGCATTCACTAATCTGACTGTGTCAAGGTGTATGTGTGCAGTGCAGCCCCTACAGTGTCCTGACAAGGGTGGTGGGTGGCCATTGTGATTCCTCTCACTGTGCTTTGTGTCTGCAGCAGGACAACAGGACTCCAGACAGCTCTGCCTGAGTGCTGCCAAGGGCTCCATCAGCATCAGCCTTGGATTAAACAGGCACTGTTAAATCTGTGCTGTAGCAGAGGGGGAAAGCTTCAGAATAGATGAAAGGGAAAACTTGGGAAATAGCTCTGAGGAGAGAAGGTGTTAAAACTAGGGACAGTTTTGGGAAGTGTGGAGGAGTTATTTATGGAAGAGTTATTTCCCTGCGCAGAGGAAAACTGACAGACATGTGAGGACACATACTGGCAGAGGACATGGAAAAGGGGCTAGTGGAAAGCTGAATCTTTCCAGATTGACAGTTGGTCCGCTGTGACTTTCCAAAGTGAGCTGTGGGATGTAGTCAAATCTGTAAAATAATCTATACCGGTTTAGGATTTTGAGTTAACTTGAAGTTTATTTTTTAGGACAGGAAGCTGTGGTCTTGACTGCTGGTTTTATTTATTTAGGATTTAATTGCTTGTTAAATTTGACTTGTAGCTACATCTGATACTTTAATGTCAATTTTGTGTTTGTACCTGCATAGAGTGAGCTTCTGTACAATTTTTGCAAGACGTACAATTTTTTGTCAAGAGGGAAGATGATGATAAAAATAAACTCTTCTATTAAAATTGTGGTTTCAGTGTGAAAGGGAAATATGACATATATGAAATTCTAACTTTAGTCATTAGGCTTTTGTTTGGCAATGGTTTAGATTGAATGAATAGAAAGAATAAATTTTGCTGTCAGCAAATTCAGAATCAACCACTTCTGTGATTTGTGGTGTTCCTTGCTTTGCTGCGGGTAATTGCATCTTGAAATACTGAATTTCCTTCTCTTCTGAAGTCAGTACATCAGGAAAAAACAACTTTAAAGCATCAAGCTGAGAGATTTTTGTGAACAGTGATTACAGCATTTTTTTTGTACAGCAAGATAACTTCTCCCTCTGGATTCAGACATAATGTTCTGGAGTGCCTGATATTTGTGAATATTTCTATATGGAATACCAACAGTGCTGTGGAAGAGATTTAATTTCACCCAAAGGTTTAAAAATCAGAGGCCAGAAAACATTTTCATTTTTATATTGTTCTGAAAATCCATTCCAACTTCAGAAATGGCCCCCTGCTTGGCATAATAGGACTTAAAAAGGGAATTAAAGTTTATGGAGCATGTATAAATCTTCATGTGGCACAGCTGGTTGGAATAACCTCCATGAGAACATCCAGGCAAGTGCTTTATACTGTGGCTAGGGAACTTGGCGTTTTATGTACAGCATAACAACAGTGCCATCTCATCATACAGACCATTGGTTCATTCAACTTTGGCTTAATTTGATCTTTTTTTCTTAAATAATATTTCTCCACCACTTGCCTGGTTTATTATGCTGATGAAACAAGTGTTAACTTTTTGTGGCTATTCTACAGTCCTGAATGCACACCTGTTTCAATACTGTTAGGGCAGGGTATCAAAGACACCATCCCTCTGGTAGCAGTGACAGTGTTGAGGCTGCTTGTTGGTGTGACAGTGGCAGTAAGGAGCTCACATTAGGGCTATATTCTCTCCATAGTGCTTAATTCCCTTGGTTTGTGGTCAGAGCCTTTTCTGGGGACTGTGTTGTGGCCACAGTAACAAGGCAAGGGGATACCACATTGCTAACTGGGTTTGGGGCTGCCTCTCTGCCACTCCCCCAGCACGGCCTAGATGGGAAACTTAGATTGTCTTGCTGAAGCCAGCCCTGCTCTCCGGTTATGGTTACTGCAGGTGAGGTTACTGCACCAGCTGATTGCCTTGCTTTTGCCGCGCAGACTCCTGAGCCACTTGACAGTCAAGTCCTCAGCTGCTGCAGTTCAGAGCATATGGCTGAAGGTAAATAGTTGCCAGTTTTGGATTGCTTAAAGACACTGCACAGTGGACCATGGCAGTTTAGGAAATGAGTGATGAGCAGTTCAGATGTCCAGGCAGGGTCAACAACTGAGACCAGTGGCTTCATCAGCTCACTCATCCCTTCTCATCCATCAGGTCACCGAGTGCAAAAACTGAGTGATGCGAATACCTCCCAGTGTGCTCACAGTGCACGGAAATACCAGGTTACACCAGCTTTACAGCATTTAAGCATTGGCTCTGAATGTCTTCTGTTTTCACCTACAACTACTAATTAAAAAAAAATAATTCTTACTTAATAAACCTATGCTGATTTATCATAATTTTATCTATAAAACCATTTCTCATGACTAGATGCATGAATTTCAACAGTCCCTTCCCTAAGGCCACATTAGTCAGGATAAGCTCAGACTGATATGTAGAACAACTTTTTTTTCCCAGACTCATAAAGAAGTGTAAAAAATTTATGATGTTGCTTTAACAAGGCCCACTGAGATTTGGGATTATATATCTGAGCCCTTATTGAAGACAGAAACTTCTCTATGTTTAGCCATGCAAAGCAAACCTGCTCTTCAGACAGCACTTTAAAAATGAAGAGAATTTGATAAACAAAGAATTGAAATAATAGAGAAAGGTATGAGGGATCTTCCCTCTGAATTCCTTTACTACAAAGCCACTGTTACTATTAACAAAGATAAAATGTAAGTTGGAGTGGCAGCAGGTCTTGAATTTTAAGGGAATTTCACTATACTAGGAACCAGCAGTGGAAAACTTCAGCATTGGTAGAAGAAAACTACTTGCACCACTGAAGAAAAAGCAGAAGATTAAAGATGCACCTCATTCCCTAGCAGGAGGATTAATTCTCCTGTACAGATAATCTGATTCCTTGCCTCACTCTTCAGCACCCAAATCTCTGTTCTTTCTCTAAGAGGTAATTTTTACTCAGGTATGCCACTGTTGAGGCCTCAGTTTAGAATCCTTCTACTTCCTTCTCCTGGGAAACTCTAGAAGGAGAATTAAGTGGAATGTATTTCATGAAATACTTTATGTTCAACTCCCTCTTGTTTTCTTTGAGTAGTTGGGAAATTAAACTTTTTCCACAGCCTTGGAAATGAAAAGTCTGATGTAGCATTAGACCATTTAATTAAATTATAGAAATTGAACCTAATAGTTTTAGGAAGGATATTTTACAGGAGGCCACAGTGTGGTTGGGAAAAAGTTTTAAGTTCCACACTTTCAATGCACCAGAGTTGCTTTAGACATTTTCAGTCCTTTTGTAAACCTGAGCAATCTGTGTATCCAGAAACTTAAATGCATTCTTTATGTCCCTCAAGAAACTAGGCCTTCTCCTTTTGTAAGGGTTATAGATTGAAAAATGTGTACACTATTTCATTCAGCTTTCCTTTGGATAAATTTCTGCCATTTTAATTTTCAGTGTTTGCTGTTTTGAATTAAGCTTTGCTTCTGATTTCCTTTTACCAAACCTGTAAGACTGCTTCTCTGCCACCATTCCAGAGTTAGCAAGTGATTTCCATTCCGTAGATCATTCAGAGGCACACATGGAGTGTTGGACACAATGATGTCGTAATCTCTTGAAGCTAAGTTCACTGCTTCTGTCAACATGTGCCGATCCTATTGTGCAGGGTATTCTGTCCTCAGCCTGAAATTACCCCACATCACAACAAAAATTTGTAACTCTGCATATTTGCTGTAATTCCTTAAGGGTGTAAGTTTTTCTAGTAGAGCTAAATTTTATGTTGTCAGTGTCAGAAACCTTATCTGGAATAGTGATTAGGAAAATAAGCTTCCTCTTCCTTGCAGTAGTCTCCATTCATCAAGGCCTTCTGATAACTAGCTCTGAAAAGCTGTTCAGTGAGGTCACTCTGAAGGTATCTAGATTCACTGGCAGTCCATCCAGGGCAGTCTACAGGTAACTGAGCTGCACAGTCCCAGAAAACTTTGAAGAAAAAATGCAAGCCTGAATGTAGCTGGGGCTGGTATTGCCGTTTTTACAAGCAGTGATACTGAGTATTGTATGATGGAGTGCAGACACATAGGTGTTCCAGATTAATGATTAAGCTACAGCTGCTGATCTTTAAGCAGCATCTGCATGTATTTTTACGCTGTGTAGATCCAACAGGAATATGTAATCTCTCCTATGCCCCAGATAATGATGATTTGTTTCAGTAAGTGGTAAGAACATTGTCTTGGAATGTCCTTGTACTCAGCTTTCTTAATGTAGACAGATATAGTCTAGATACAAAGTTCTGCTTTTAAGGATGCAGAGTTAGTAAAATAATCTTTAAATCTGATGAAACAGCAAACCATTATTGTCCATCTCTTGAATTGTTTTGCTGTTCTGGGGTCTTTTCTTGCTTTTTCTGCAGCATCTGTGAGATTTGAGACTTTATTAATAATAAGTATTGCAGTTGGGCACACATGACATAGTTGCTGCTAATCTGGAGATATTTCAATCAGAGTTGCCAATTTGGAAATCATCTAGTAACTGTTTTAGGCAAGCAAACCAGGTATTTTTGGACTGACTTCAGTGGTGTCGCAGTGAATGAAGGAGGACTTCAAACAAATGAAACTGGAAAGCAAGTCAATCACAGACGAAACTAGGAGCTGAAATAACTCAAAATAGTTCTTGATGTTCCATTTGTGATGTTTAGAATTACTATAAGAGATCAGGAATAGTAAGTACATTTTTTAAAAAAACTTGGAAATTGTATACTAGTTTTTTTTGAAATAGATATACTAATAAAATTCCTTGCTAAGGTACTGCAGCTTGGTTCACTGCCCCTATTTTCATTATGAAAACTTCTACTTCTCTTTGAAAGCTAAATTATCTTTATAGTCTCCAGCTTTAAATATTTTTTATCCCCTTGCTCTTAGAATAATTTGCTCATCTGAGAATTGATTGGGTGAACTGAAGTGAATTAAATGCCATTTCAAATTACATAGGTCTTCTTCCTTAAGCATCTGACCATCAGTGGGTCTGGGCATACTGCTCATGAGGTTTTTGGAACCTTTTGTACTGAACTAGTTCAAAAATTTAATTTTTGTATTTGATCTGCTTTGCCACTGTTTAAAATTATGGTTTTGGATTTTTTGATTGCCTCTTTATCAATCTTTCACATTTTACATGGTGAAAAATAATTCTCAGGAACTGAACATAGCATTTGTACACAGGAAAACTTTCTGTGAAATGAAGGGCCCTTGTATTTGTGATAGTTATGTTCACCAATACGACACCTCATTGTGATGATTTTTAAATAGAGATTATATCATGGAGAGATGTAAAGGCACTTTCAGGAGAGTAGTGTTATTGATAACATCTGGGCATTTGAAAGTTTAGACATGCCAATATTTTTGGAGAAGACATTTATGTCTTCCTCCTGAGTCTCCTATTTTATGACTGGAGTTTCCAACCTTGAGAGGGAAAAGAGGAAGGAAAGAGTCTGTAAAATCATCCCTATGTGAGAGTTTGATGGAAGTGTAGCCCAGGAGACAGGAGAGTTTTCTCTGGTCCTTCTACCTAGTGTCATGATGCCTGGAGGGGCTGAGACACAGCCTGTCGTCTCAGCCTTCAGGTGGGAAGCTCAGCTGCACGCAGGAGATGCTGGCTGATGTACAGACAGTGAGGAGAAGGTGCTCTGCATTTATGGCCCATTGCTAGAGTCCTTTGATAAGATTCTGGGAGTCCTTGATGTTGGTGTATGGAAAAAATACACTGAGGCAAACATGTTTTTTTTTTCTCCAGCAAGATGAAGCATTTGTGACAGTACCTGGACCTGGTAGTGTTAGGTTAACAGGTGGACTGTATGATCTTAGAGGTCTTTTCCAATCGAAATGATTCTGTGATTTTAGATTTTCTGTCTTGCCAATTACCTCCTTCTTCCTTCTCCTGCCCTGTTTTTGAAGCACATTTGCTTTATTTGGACAATTTTGGAGATAAACCTTCTGAATTATTTTTTTTTCCCACAATATCTGTAAAGCAAGTGTTCATCTAAAGGAATACATTGTTAATACCCCTGATGAGAAAAACTATAAGTTGACAATGACAGTTGCAGGAAGAGTCTGCTGGGGAAGGGAGCTGGTCCAGTGGATGTCACCAGTCCCATGAGCAGACTTCCTTAAAACTGGATTAATCTTTTAAGGGTGAGCTGACTGGAATTACTTTGTATTTGCTAGGGTAACCATATTGACGTCAGCAGGTGTCAGAAGGAGGTTTTACACAGTACCTTGTTTTTCTACAGCTCTTCTATGCACTTGTACCCTTCAGGAAATGAGCATACACCCATTTGCCAGGGCAAGTGGCCTTTATACACCCTTATATACATTTCCAAATATTGAAAGGTTAAAAAAAAAATTAAAAAAGGAGATGTAACCTGAGAATTCAAGTACTTGATTCATAAATGCTGGGAAGAGAGGCTTTTTAGTTTGATGGTGTTGCTGCTGCTGCTCACACTTGATATTCCCTGCAAGTAAGATGGCACCAATCAGGCTTTTAGCATAGGTCAGTAGCACACTGCTGTGTCCTCTACATCCATCCCAAGCACATTAGTTTACAGTTATTGTCATACACTAGGGAAATTATGAGCCATCTCTTCTAATCTAGAGCAAGATGTATCCAGGAAGGAATCAAGAGGTGCTTAAGGTGAAGAAAAGTATTTTAAGAAGCATTCAAAGCTATCCCTTCATTCTGAGTTGTATAGCCATATTCAGGAAAACTGATTCTAGAGTCATACTACTACAGGTGCTACTGCCGTCCTCCACTATTGTGAATTATCAGCCGTGATCTGGCAACAGCAATATGATCTTCGTTATTTTCAGAAAAGTTACTTTAATTCTTTTCACAGGGGATGTAGTAAGACATGAAAAGAAATGCGTCTTAAAGCCTTAACACAACCATGAAACTGAAGAAGCTTATTCTAAAGCATTGGCTATGCAGTTTTTATGAGAGTAATTTGCTTCTCCTTTTAGTGGGACCACATTGCTTTGCTGCTGAGAAGTCAGCAATTACATTGTACTTTGGAGCTGCACCAGCAATTCTGCATAGTGTGGATGTTGAAGGGCAGTCACAGCAGACTTTAGGCAGTGCTCAGCAAGAGCTAAACTCCTGTGCTTTTCTTGGTTTTGTAGGAAAACTAAATTAACGTGGCTCTTACTCTTGCACCAGGTAGGCAAAAATTATGTAGGATTTTTTAAAAAGTAGTTTAAAAAATATATAGTGACAGAATTCACTGTCTGCCATGTTTTGTTCCTATTATATCTAGATATGTTTGACATCACAAGCCCAGTGGGAGCTGTTTTGTCCATGAGCTTGTATCCCTCAGTCATATGCTCTAAAGAGAACTTTGTTGTAACTGATGAAAATTTCCAGCAGTTTTCTGCTTTTGCAGCTTCAGCTTTTGCAGTAAGCTGTTGATCTTGTAGATGAATGGAGAAAGAATGTCTCTCTCCATAGACAGTTGTTGCTGTGGGTTGGCTCTGTGGATAGATCTGCTGCTGCTATACTTTTATGGACTGTGGTTTTGCTGGTAGAATATATTCTGGGATGTACCCAGCAGGTGTGGGATTTTATATCCAAGATCAGTTCCCACAAAATTAAAATCACTTTTTCTCTTCATTCTTTGATAAGCCTATTTCTGCTTACCTGGTGCCGAAGCTAAATAAAACTGATAATGTCTTAGTTGTACTCACGGACCATCTGTGCATAGTTTGAGCACTGTCATGAATTTTAAATTTAGTACATTTGCAAGCGTTTGTGATCCCACACATCTAGGTGCCCCATAGAACATAAGTCTGCTTTAGATATTGTTGCTTGATTTAGGCTTTCGTACATTCATTTTAGATCCTATGAATCTTCAACTTACAGGTTTCAGAACAGATGTACACCTGCTAATCCTTCTGTGATGTTTAAGCTTTATTTCAGTGATTCTTGCAACTGAAATTCTGTTTTGTCTTCAACAGAGACTGTACAGTTGGTGCTGTTTTGCAATGGAATGAAAATATTTTATGGGTGATAAGAGTTTGCAACTTAAAATTAATGCTTTGGAAATTGCATAGCAGCCAGATGGAGGAGGGAAGGCAATGTAGAAAAACAGTTGGGGAACACCCAAAAATCTTTAGTCTAAAGAAGTATGTTGGGCATTACTTTGAAATTACATACTCCAAGGCAAAGTTACTCCTGAATAGGATTAAAATATCAAGACTTATTGCCATGCAGAAAGTTGCAGTATGTTGAGATAGCTTTCTGTGCTTCAGAGGAATATTCTACTTGTAAACAACCTTGTTTCTCTTGGAACTGTATACTAATACAGTTGTTTGGTTTTTTGCTTTTTCCCTTTACCCTTTGAGAAAAAAAGAATTGAATTCTGTGGACTATTCGGAGGCTTTATGGTGAAAATAACATTTCTTAATAACTATACCAAAACCAATGTAGTTACATTTAAGTTAATATAAGGCAGTTGAGTCTACTAAAAATGTTGGTTGGTGTGAAGCAAAAGAAAAATAATTTGGGCTTTGCTTTACAGTTTGAAATAGGCAGCTTTTACTTCTCTTTCTGACTTCCCTTAAATAGCTTACAATGATCAAAGCATGTCAAGAAGTAGTAAAATTATTTCAAATGCATGAATAAAATTAATGTCATTGAGATTCATATGTAGTTGTTTAATGCAAACAAAATGATTTAATTCACTGGATTTTAATGTACCTTTTAGCATGAGTTATTTAATCTGTGCTATGTATTGGACTTGGACTTAAAAATTAGAAAACTGCATGTGGAGTGTGGATTTTAGATCATAAAAGCATTCATCAGAGCAAATAGCATAATTTTAATTAAAAGGCGCTTTGATATGTTACAAGACCAGTTGATACCTCTTATGTGAGCTCTTCTGAAAAATATTGTGGCACTGGTACTCTGGTGAAGTTAAATCTGAATTTTCGTTATAAGGCTTTCTTATTAGTATTAAATAACTTGCCCTTTTCAAATGGTGACACATTGTGAAAGTTCAAGAAGGACTTACATTTTGCAGGACAGGGTATTTTAAACCCACTAAATTGTTTTTGCAGTGGATTTCTAGCTAACTTCTTTTTGACTGGACTCCAGGATTGCATATTTTTTCCAATCAGAGTGTTCATTATCCAGAAAAAAAGATAAAAGACTGTTAATAATGAGCATGTCCTTGTATCTACAATTATTATATTAATTTATAGAAATATGTATCATATTAATATTGTATATTAATATGATTGTTATATACATAACTAATATAATTATGTATACTACGTTAAAGTATATGAAGTATATGTACTATGTGCTATATATTTGCTACACTTTATTGTAAGGATTATATATCAGTAATTTTATAATGAGAATGCTTTGCAAGTGATAATATTTAAGACCATGTGAAAATACAGCAATTCAGTTAAATCAAATCTTTTCTCTATAGTGATACAGTGAAAAGGAAAATGTTTAAAACTTTGAGATGGAGCTTCTGTGTTGACCACTGTAGTCCATTGCAAAAAAATACGAAAAGGGATGCTCTCTGCCTTCCTACTTTCCTAAATATTTTGCTCTTCTCTTGCTCATTTCCTAGCAGGGACATCAGCAGGTTAAATTTCTGTTCTTCCATTTTTTGCCTCTTATGAGAGATTTAATATCTGTTGGTTTGGGATACCATGCAACTAGTAATGATCCCAGGGAAAATTTGCTCAAAACCCACACTTGATACTCCCAGCTGCTCAGGATGAATAATGAATAGTAGAACATGACCGCAATGTTTGTTTCAGGAGGGAAGCAGTGATTCTACAAAGCAATTTTTTTTTCCAAGGAAATGTACAGTAGACTGTGAAAGTAATACACTTCTTAGTCTTCCATATTATTTAAATTTTGGTAAGAGTTTAGTAGCTAATGAGCAGGCATTGATTTTTATGTCATTTTTAGATCACTGCAAGGATAATTAAAAGTATAAATAACTTAGCCTCCCAGTACATTAAATATATAGACACATCATCAACCATAATTACGAATTGTTTTTAGATTAAATCACTTTTACAAATAGTTATTTAATTTAGCAGGTTTGTCCTTTGGTTCAGTAAAGCCATCTGTCATTTCTCTCGGAGCTGTAGCTTGTGGAAAGGGCAGCTTTAACAACATTCAGTGAACTCTGAGATTCAGGGCCGAGCTTCTGTCAGCTTTCATATTGGATTCTTCGGCACAGGCTTGATTCATCAAAGCACTGAAGCTGCAGTTAACATCATCTTCAAAAGTTTCACTGCATTTGGAGCCCCAAATGCAGAGCACATTTACCTAGATCGTAACTAGTAAATTCTAGTTATTACATTGCCTCAGCAACACTGAGCAGAGCACTGAGTAAGAACTTTTTCATTTTCCAGTTCTGACCTGTGTAGACTACCCTCGGTTAATGTATTTGTAGAAGTAGCCTGCTAAATCAGAGGTGGTGGTGGGGATGTGCTGGAAAGGAAGAAAGGGCTTATCTGTTCCTCTTGAAAAGCAGACATTGTCTTGTTGCTGAGACAGCTCAGTTGCATTTAAAGGTGAATCTCATGCACGATGAAGGGTGATTACTGATAAATGTCTTTAGCACTGATGGAAGAGGCGTCTTTTGAAATAAATGCAATCTAGTCTGGCATCTGGTCCAGTTTTTCAAAATCTTGTAAGAATCTTTGTCAGTTTTTCTTGGGTTTGAAATACAAAGTTTTCTTTAGCTTGACTGATGTGCCATGTGTATTGTGTTTTTCCGTGAAGACATAGGACATTGTGGGTGGGTTCTATGACCTGATGGGTGACTGTGTTAGTTTACTAGTTCTTATATCAAGAAATTATGAAATAAATGTATTTCATTATTTTGGTGTCTTAAAACTTGCTTTTAAGGACAGAGTTTTGAAATGTTACTCTGACTTATAAAGACAATTCTTTGGGTTCAATTCCGTAGTGAACAGTGGAGAAATACCATTCCCTGATGCATGGTGATTCAAATGTAAAACATTATCTAAAAACATTGTGATCAATTTTTTCTGTTATAGAAGTAACTGTCTTATTTTTAATCTTATCTGAGTAGTTTTCAAGTTTTGTTCCTCTCTGCTCTCAGAATTAATTGGTTGAATTTCAGAGAACATTTGCTGATTTCTTTTTATTTTTTAAAGAAATCAAAATTTCTCTGGATTTCCCATTATGATCAACTAGACAGCTTCGAAAATACCACTTCATTTTCTAAAACATTTTGTACATAAGACTATGGGAACTTTACTTTCCTAGCTGTATTTCTTTGACTGGTTATGGGAATGTGAAAATCATACCATGTTCTAAACTTCTCCTTCAAATGACCAGGTCTTTAGAGAAGGCATTGAAAAGAACAAGGGGGAAGATAGTCTCAGCTTGTCATCTTTATTTCTTGCTTGTTTTGAATGCTCTGTTCTGACAGTTTAGCACATAACATACAGTTGTTTCTCATCTGCATCTAGCACAGTAGCCAAGTCTCAGCCCCTTGAGTAGAGTTTTGCTTCTTCACTTTCTGTACTGCTTCAGTTCAGTTCTGAATTGTATGCCTGATATATAGTAAAGTTTTATTAGCATTCATCATATGTGGTTCTGTCCTTCTCAAAATGAAAGTTATACAAAAGTTCTAATTACGTGCTTTAATCCTACGTCTGTTCATTGTGTTTTAATGGGTGAGACTAACACGTATCTCCTAGACTGAACAGAAGGAGTTCTGAGTTTGAGGTGTCACTTCAATCTGCAGAGGCTGCATCTCAAGTTTGATTAACACTAGGAATAGTTCTGACTGTTGTTATTACTGGGGATCAATTCCATTACCACCAATCCTTCTCCCTGTCTCAAAATTTAAGATTTTTTTCCCAGTTGTCCTGAACCCACAGCATAGAGTACAATTATGTAAAAGCACCAAGTCTCTCAGTTTGTCTCACTCATTAGAGAGTATGGTGGGCTCTGAAGAATGTGTTTACTTTGCTTATAGTAGTTGGTTTTGCTAGATAGAAATGTATGCTAATATTCTCCCAGGTAAACACCACTTGATTAACTGGTATATATGTTGCTGCATTCCATCAGCAGCTTTTCCTTGTGGAGTTACTAATGGGCATTTCTTCTCAGTACTCAGACAGTGATTTTCAGGAAAACATAAAACTTCCCCAGACCTAATTGATTTGAGCTCTTTCTTAAGAAAATTTGGTCAAAATAAGCTAAGAGGATTAATACAAGTTCTGGGGAAGAGTGGGATAAAGAAAAAAGAGAGAAAATAGAAAGCATGGAGTGACACAAAATTCTTAGAATTATTTGTACTTTCCTTTTGGTGAGATCACTGACAGACAAAACTGGGTAATGATGGTAATTCACAGAGGTGGATTTAATGTCCTGTGAAGAAATTCACTCTGGCATGTCCCATTCTTGAGTCAGAGCATGTTCTGAATTTGGACCATTTTACCGAGTATGTTTTACTACATCTTACTCTTTTAAAGCCTGGTTTCTAAAGCTGACTCACATCTCCCTCAAATACTGGCAAGGTCAATAGGTAGTGGTGAGATTTTACTTGTCACAAAATCGGTCCAAAGTAGATGAAGTCTTGCGCCCCACAATGACTTAGGGAATCTATGTAGAATTTATGAATTTTGTTTGATACTGAGGGTAGTAATTTTTTGTGTCAAACTGTGAAGTCCAGAATCTGAAGGCTTCTTTGCAGGTAGAAATGTTGAATATTTGCAGAAGGAAGAACAACATTACTTCTCTTGTTAACCTTACTTTCCTCAAGCTAATGTCTTACCTTCCCATTACTCCTTTCAGCCAGCGTAGCAAGCTGTGCTGTGATCTCTGAGTGTTTTGCTTTTGTTTTAAGCATGGATGCTTTTCTTTCTTCTACAATAAAGATTAGGGGAAAATGCTTCTAAAAGCAATAGAGATAAAGAAGAACAAAGAGAAATGATCTAATAAAGCAATGACTTCCCACAACCATTTGTGTTTAATGCTGTGAAAGGGCAAGTCACAAAGGCTTAATTCCTAACATATGTGTTCCTGGAGCAGTAAGTGCTGGGATACATGTTTTGTTTGTAATAAGGGAATACACTGGAATAATTTCAGGAAATACTAATAACTGAGCAATTAATAAACAAGAATTGCAATGTAATTAGGCTAAATGTCTTTATGCAAACATTCTTTCCCTCAAATAAACCAACAACCACAAAAGAAAAATCCCCAGTTCAGTGTCAGGGCTATACTACTTGGACTTTAAAATGAGGAGACATCTCCAAAAAATCCTTATATCAAAACACAAGAATAGAATCAGGGTACTGATGTAAATTGTGCTGTTTTGAATATTACTTGGAGTTCTGAAAAGTTTCTTTGCAGAGAGGGTGTTGATCTGTGGAAACACCTTCCCAAGACCCAGAACCTTAGCATATCACCTTCAGTCTCCAAACTCTAGCTGTGTTTGAAGGTGCCTGCACAGTGCTTTGTTTAGACTTGCTGATTTCTGAAAAAGAGAGCCCCTATTTTGCTAGCTTCACCTAAATTTGCCTGCATCACCAGATTGTAGAAAATGTAGAGAAAAGAATGAGTAAGGAGTATGTAAAGGTAAGTTTTTAGTTATGTGAGGAAGTGAAGTTACCAAGTGATAAGGAAATGTAAAACTCCATTCCGTATTACAGTTAACAAGACTCCTTGGTTACTGGTTACTTAGTGCTCATCATCTAGTTTTAAGTGTTCCTCCTGGAACATTTATAGAATGATAGAATGGTTTGTCTTGGAAGGGACCATAAGGACCATTTAGTTCCCATCCCACTGCTGTGGGGAGAGACACCTTCCACTAGACCGGCTTGCTCAGAGCCCCATCCAACCTGGAACTCTGAACTGGTCAGAGCTGCCTTTTCTGGGCTTGGCCACTTGTGTAGTCTTATAAAAGAATCTTGCTTCCATTCAGTATAGACATAGTATTTGGGACTTCACTGGAGGCTTGTACCTTCCAATAATGAAAATACTTCAGAGTCTCTTCTAAACATCTCACCTTCCCATCCTAGTGGTCAGTTGGGTTTTTTTGTAGTAGCTTTAAACAACTTTTCCAGATCCATGTGGCACAGTATAAGTGTCCAGTGAGATACTACATATTATAAAGGCTGTTAATGTGTGGGAGGTTTTGGCCTCTGCCCTTTGGTATGATCCCAGATATGTTGGAAATCTTAAGTGATGCACTACCATTAGGAGAGCCGGAGGGAGCCTTCCTTCTTCTCCTTACCATGTAAAGCTTAGACCTTCTTTTGTCAAGATGACTCACTCTGGTGAGGTTTGAGAAAAGATGTGGTGTATTTGGTAATCTAAATGTGATATGATTCTCTTTGTCTTTTATTGTGAGGAGAAAAAAAAAGGAATGAGAGAAAACACTCCTTTTTTTAGGGAGATGAAAGCCCCTCTGATGTTCTGTGCATTATAGGTCTTGCTTCTATGTATCAAAACAGAGTTGGATTCTTATATACACATAGATAAATTAGGAAGGAGGAAAAATTTTAAATATTAGGAAAGACAAAAGCAAAGACTTGAAATTCAAGTGGCCAATTTCAGACAAATGGAGGTAAGAAAGTACACCCACTCTTTGAAGAGAGATGTGTAAATTATGCTAAGTAGGACATTTTCTAGAAGAAGGTGCTATGTACAAAAAGTGTGTATGCAAGCCTATATGTAAGAAGCGAGACTTTACAGAGAATCATTGGTTTTGGGAGACCTGAGAGAATGAGAACCATCCAGGATGACACAGATATTGTGAAGAGAGTATTTGCTCAGTTTCCACCATGCTGAATGCTGGGGTCATGACTGCTCTCCCAAGTGTTTAAAAAATGCAGATATTTCTAGAAAATACATTAAAATAAGCTGATGCATTCACAAGCAGCAGTTCAGTCAGAAGAGCTGGAGGAATTTGAAAGCTGATGTAAGATTGCTTATTGAAATTTTGAAGTCTTGGACAGAGAAGGGTAGCAAGCATTGTCTTCCAAAGTGATGCACTCAGGTCTGCTGAGAATAATTGGCATTCGTCTTACCCAGGAGTATCTGATACTGCCTACCCAGACAAAGTTACTAAAGTAACTGGATCACTGATCAGTCTGTCAGTTTGTACATTATGGAAGAAATAAGCCTGAACTATAGGAAGCAGAATGATCTGGTGTTTTGAGTAAATCTTGTTGAACTAATCTTGTTCTTCAGCATGTGATAGTGGGAACAGTTTATAGGAATGTTGTTTTTATGAGTAACTCTAGAAATCTTAATTCTTTTAATACTTGTAAAGAAAAAAGCTGTATAAAATGAACTGGGATTGAGTTTTGCTCAGTGCAGACTGTTAGTAAGTTCCCAGTGCGCATCATGAACATCAGTTTTGAAAATCATGCCTGACCTCCTGTCTTTTCAGAATTTAATGGAATTTTTCTTTCTAGAAACAAAATAAAAAGTGGGGGCATTATGTTCTACATAAAATACTCATGTGTAAAATCATCATATAATATGAAATTACCAGTGACATGAAATTTTGTTCAGAAGTAATGAAACTTTGAATAGAAGCATGAGTGAATTTTTCTAAAATATGCTAAGTTTTCCTTTCACATTATGTATCTTTTTGGAAGATATTGGTGGTATGGTTAAGGCACTTTATCTAAATATACCATGTTTTTCTGGTAAAACACAGTGATCTGTGACTTTAACAGGGAAAACATGAAGGAAAGTTTTTATCACAGTCATATGACACATTTTAATACTTAATTGGAACTTATGGTTTAGATATATTTTTAGAAAATGAAAAAAGTCTTGTCTTTTAACTCTGTAGCCTTGCTGAAGCATGGGAAAATGATATGGGAGTTCATCCTTTAAAGTTTCCATCAGAAACATGTTTGGAACTATTGCTGATACTGGGTTTGAGTACTGCATCTCTGCCACCTTCACTTCGATACATGAACTCTTTTCAGGTAAGGAACAGCTTTTATTTCAGTATAAGGGTGTTACATTTGGAAAAAGAGAGATCGCTGGGGCTCATAAACCCTTTCAGAGAGTTTGTCTTCTGTAGTTGCATGACTCTCCATCTCTCCATTATATTAAAATGTAGACCAAAGCAAAAAATGCCATTGGATGTTTAAACAGTGCATCACTGTTTAAAGCGATGAAGTTCAAAGAAATTTCATCAAACTTAGGCTGGAGTAGCTAGTATCATTGTAAAAAAACTTGTGGACTTAAAAAAAAAGAAAGAAAATCCTCAGCAAAAATAAAGATTTCCAGTGGTGAAAACATTCTTCTATATGTTACTTTGGAAGTTCTTGGCAATCACAGAAATTTTCCAAAGAAAACATTGTTGCAGACATGTTAAATTGTGATTTGTATTTCTTTTGTAATGGGTCTGGAGAGTATGATTTTTACAAATGCAATAGAGACAACTGAATTCGTGATGATGTGACATAGCGACTAACCCTTTTTATGATGCTTCTGTCTTCCCCTGTAGTTACGTAGTCCATCAGTTGTGTCTTGATGCAAATTGAAAGTAACCAGCTGTTGAGCAGGAAGTGTACTGAATCTGTGTTTGTTCTGGCAGCTATAAAAGAATCATCTTAGAGGGACTGAGTGTCCTTAACAGTTTCTAATATGAAATCAGGAAGCTTCTATTTGTCCATATTTCCTGTTTGTAGTTAAGGCACATCTAATTAGTGTTCCTGAGTTATGTTTACTGAAAAATAATATTTCGGTAGATTTTTGGAGCAAAAAAAATCATGGTTGTAAAACAAAATCAAGTAATTGATTTTAATAGAGTTACACTGATGTACAACTGCTGAAAACTCCTCTAGATGTTAGGAAATAGGCATGTACCTGTGTTGTTGGCTCGCTTTGCATCTTGTGTGCTTGGAAACAGGGATGCTGTATATGGTGATCACTTGGATACAGCAGCAGCTGCTGATTGTTTCAATATGTCATTTTAATACCCAAGGTCAGAATTGTTACTGAATTGTACATTCAGAGACCATAAAATTGAAGAATCTCCTGGATGCCAGCAGAGTGAGATTGCAACAGTTACAAATTCCAAGGATTGGGCAGCAGTTATCCATGCAGTTGAATAGTCCGTGTTTCCTATTAAGAAGTGAAAATTTTAGTTGTCTAATCCAAGAGGATGTATTCCTTGTCCATTTCATTACCAGTAATCTGTGGTAAAGTCTTCTCTGCTTTACCCATGACAGGTTAAATAGGAGTCTCCTCCTGTATGCCGAGGCTGTATGCCCTGTGTTGTTTCTGTTAATACTCAGTCCCACACTGTGTATTTGGGAGTCCCTTTGATTTGTATATGGGGGAGAAATAGGAAGTGATAGATGTCTGTCAACTGGTGTTTTTACCTCGGAGTATACAAAACATCAGACTTTTCTTTTTTTCCTTGTCAGACTCTGCAGGATTGTGTTCTTTTGCTCCCGGGTTGTTTTAGCTTTGTGAGACTGTCTCTGTACAGAAACCATCACCCTAGAGGCACATGGTGCAGGTCCTGGAAGCAGATGGTTATATCAGCCATGGGGTGGGAGGTCCCCAAGCATCCCCCAGAGACCCTCTGGTGATGGCCTTGGAACCCCAGATTTCTGTGGAACAGATGAAAGCAAATAGTACTTTGCTAAGCTCATTTACTGAGCACTGGCCTGCACAGATTGTGGTTTGCCTGCCTGTGTACCAAAGTTGGTGATCTGACAACGTCCTGTCTTTCACAGCAGCGGACTTTGCAGTTTCTGAAAGCCCAAGTTCAGAAGCCTGCTCTGCTAAGATAATGTTCTATTTTGCCAAGTGGGAGGAAAAGAAAATGGCTTTTTTGATAGAATTCTGTGACTTCAACTGTCACTCTCCTTGGCAGACAGTCAATATCACCAAGTGTTTGTCCTAGAGGGCAAACACTGTCCAGTAAAATATTGTTTTATTTATTTTTATCCTTATAAACCTTGTTTGGATCTCAGTTAGTGAATCTGTGAAGCAGAAACAAAGTTTGCCCAAGTTTTTCACTGATGCTTTACAATGGTCTGTCAGCCTTACAATTATTTTCTGGCTTGCTTCTTCATGTTCAGCTAATATTAGAATTACAGACCCTAGTTTTTCTGTATTTTTCTTGGAAGAAGTTGGCAAGGTCTGCTGAGAGCTTGAATAGTGATATTCAATTGTGCTATTGCCTGAGCATGAGATCACTCTGCATCCAAAATAGTGAAGATTGTGAATCGAGCAGGGAATAATAAAAGGGCCCTAATTGAAAATTGATATTTCATGTATCTTAATGGAGTAATGGCAAAATGACAAAACTAGTTATGCTTTATTTTGTGGTTGACCTTAATCTGGCAGTTGTCTAGAAAAATTTAAAACATTTTAATTCTATATTACAAGAAAACTTGTATTTAAACTGAAAATAATTGCAGAGTTCCCTGGTATCTACATAGTGGAACAGTGGCAGTCTTGTTCAACGGGGGGCCAGGCTCTCACAATGAATGCTGAAGGAATTAGAAGGGAAAAGGACCAGAGTTTTCTCCTTTCGTAAGTGTTTCCACTGTTGGACATGTGGTGAGAAGCTAAATGGACCACTTCTTTCTACTGGTGCTTTTCTTTATATTTTGAAACAGTATTTGGAAATGTATCTAACAGGCAGCTTCAATGTAATCATCTAAAAGTTACAGTTTAAGTCCTATTACCACGTCAGGATGGCTTTTAACAATCCAATTGTTTTTAATTAGATTGCCAAAAATTATCTCACTGACACCCCTGTTTTTTGAGAATGTATTTACCCTCTCTCCCAGTTATATTCCAATACTACAGTGTTGACAAGCCAAAATTTTAGTTGGTATGCATCTGCATTGAAAGATGCTTAGGCTGTAAAAAGCACATAAAGGAAATCTGCTTAGCTGCTAATAATCTGTAATAAACTCTGTTCTGCCTTGTGCTCTAGAAGTACTCTCTGGGACTAGCTTAGCAGACTCTATATCAGTGCTGAGACATAAATTACATTTTATTTTCCATTGGTGTGCCACTGCTTAGTAACATAATATTTGAAATCACTTTTCAATTCTGTTTTGACCCTGTAAAGATCTTTCAGTGTGATTTATGTTGCTAGAGGAGCCTGGACGAGAAGAGGAGCAACAGACTGTGTTACATAGCTCTCTGCTGGGTTTAAGGTGCTCACTACAGCCAGCTTATAAGTTTCCCAGGCAGCTGATCCTAGGTACTAGGTTGTCTTTGGCTCATCTGTCATTTCACCTGTACAATTGCAGTGACAATTTTTTGGTGGACTATAGAGAGTTAAATCTTAGGAAGCCTGAGCCTGTAAACTCTGAAGGACCAAAGTGGATAGCCTTTTTCTTGCTGGTTGACAGCAGCTCCCGGGTTTACTGGTGTTGTGGTTTCGATCTTGGCTAAGTGCCAGGCACCTACGGCAGCCACTTACTCGTTCCCTCCCCTGCCACAGCTGGGCAGATGAGGGAAGGAGAGGGGAAAAAACCAAGGGAATTAACTCAGAGGTCTATGAGTTGAGATAAGGAACCGGGAGAAAACGCTCTAAGGACAAACCAGGCTCAGCTTAAAAGTTGCAAAAGTGAAAATTTATTACTACTTGAGTTAGAAGGAGGATATGAGAAATAAACTAAACCTTTAAAAGACACCCTTCTTTCTACTCTTCACCCTTCTCNGTTCTCTTTGAACTTCTGTGGCGTGGTTTTTCTTGTCTACGGAATGCAGTCTTCTAAGGACAAACTGCTCCAGCATGGGAGCAGGGGGCCCCCTTCTCTCTAACTGGGTCTCCCACCTGGACTGCAGTTTCTTCTGACATCTACCCGCTTCAGCGTGGTCACCTCTTTCACAAACTGCGGGACTTTTATCTCAGTCTCTGTCTCTCTCTGGGCTGCACCTGCTATGGCTTCTCTGGCATCTGTGGCTCCTGCGGCTTCTTCTATGGCTGCTGCGGCTGCTGTGGCTTCTGACATCTCCCGCTCTAATGTTGGCACTTCACTTACGGACTGCAGGTGGCTCTGCATCTCTCATGGACCCCATGGACTGCAGGGGGGACACCCCGCCTCACCATGGGCTCACCACGGCCTGCAGAGGAATCTCAGCTCTAGAGCCTGGGGCACCTTCTCTCCCTCTTTCTTCACTGACTTTGGTGCCTCTATGTTGTTTTCCTTCACATGTTTTCACATCTTCCTCTTTCTCTAACTAAAAGCAGCTGCATGTGTGTGCATTTTGTTTTGATTTTTCCTTAAATATGTCATCACAGAAGCGTAACTAACCTTTTTAATTGGCCCAAACATGGCTAGTGACATGTCTATCATCTTCAGAGCCATCAGAGATTGGCTCTGCTGGAAATGGTGAAGAACTCTAGAAACTTCTCACAGGAGCCATCTTTATGGCCTCTTCTCTTCTACTAAAACCACAACAACTGGAGAACATGGTTTTTCAGCCCTGACTTGCACCTTCCCAGGCTTTTAATCCCTTACCCATACTAAGGATGTCTCAGATCAAGGTAATAGGATTGACTGAGGCACTTGATACTTACCCTGGAGCAATGAGAAAAGCAGTAAGAAGGGAGACAGGAGTTTGCTACTAGGAAAGATTAATTTTGTAAGTTTGCTCTTGCTCTGAGCATTATTGTGCTGCTTTCTCTTCAGCTCCATTACACTGCACGGAAAGCTGTGTTACCTTATTACACACTCAACATATATGGCTGTCCACCCACCTGAGCTGTCAGCCCTTTGCTTTAGGAATGGTTGGGCTTTACTTTGTGTATTATTCTTAATACTTGCAAACACTTGTAGCTAGCACCCACTTGAGTTATCAGGCACTTAAAAGACGAACTGCGTGGCTGCTACTTCTCAGCGCAGTCTTGGAGGATGTTGTTGGTATTTCAGAGTCTACAACACAGAACAGTTAACACAGGGAGATGCTTTAAAGTGACAAGTAATCTCTGCTGTGTTTTTCTAACCTTATCTCGTCTTTCTCTGAATTCAAGCACAGTGAACAGAAAATGTCCTGGATATTGAATTCTTATGATGATATATGGGGCTGTTGAGCGCATTTTCTCTCACTGCCATTTTTGTGGGAAACCAGACATTTTACTTCCCCTATCAAGACACTATTCATAAGGCCATAGACTGTAAACAACAGTTTTTAGAGTTAAACAGATCATGGTTTTATTTTTACTTTTACAGTTGCATGAAATTGAAGGAAGACTGTGATTAAGAACTGCTGAACTGTTTCAAACTATTGTTTCAAATAGCTCTTGATAGTTTTTGGAGCTGCACCCAGTGCCCCTGGTAGCTTTCAGCACACTGGCTGCTTTGGTTAAGAAAAGTGAAGCCACTGTTCAAGAAAAAACAAAAAAATGTTTATTCTGCCATTGCAGTAAGAATCCCTAGTGGTGTCTCTGAAGAAAAAACTCATTTGCAGTTATGTTGCTTTCAAAAAAGGAGGAAAACCCAAGGTTTCCCATAGAACATCTTGTCAAGTTCTCTGTCATTTAGTCTCTTAATACAGTGCAGGAAATTTGCTGTAGGTAACAGGTTTAGAAATACAGAATATGAGTTACTCAGAGAAGCTAACAATGAATAAATACAGTACTCATTATAGTTCAGGGGCTTTAATATATGAGTATCAAAAGGGTCGTGGAAAAGAAAATACGAAATTATTTATATCTCTCAGGTCTATGCATGGTCCAAACTAAAGTGTCCCTTGATATTTGGTTGTTTTTAATATTGATAGTTCTACTTTTTAATGTGTTTCTATATATATGAAAAGCAAGTTCAAAATCATTTATTGTGAGGAGTTAGCTGAAGACAGCAGATGCACCTGTGTCTTCTGACAATCCTTTTTGAAGCAAACAGCTAGTAAAATTTAGAAAGATCTGTTCAGCTTGGCTTTTCCATTTGTTTGGGGCACTTGGAGCTAGAGAAGATGCACACATTCTTTTAAGCTGGATTCCCCTCCTTTGGAGCACTGTCAAACAGCAGCAAAGACAGGACAAAGATACAAGAAGAGAAAATATAAAGAGCGAAGGAATGGCATTCAAAATATTGTGTCTTTTATTAAACTGTCCCAGAAAGGAAAAGAAAATAAGTGAATTTATGCAGTAAAATGGCTTATTATTCCTTCAAACATTTTTTAAAATCACAAGCTATTACTTGCCTAGTGAGGATCTGCCACAAAATGAATTATAGGTCTGAGTATGTTTATTCTGTAGTATTTCACAGACAAAGGATGAGTTCCTAGATACTGTATGAAGTTTTAAGAAATATTTCTCTCAAGCTTGTGACTGCCTATGTCCCGGATATTTCTGCATTAACATTGACAGTATTATGAAGCAACCACTGCAAATACATTGCAATCTCTGTTTAAATACAGTCATTTTTGTTTTCCTTAGCTGACCGGTTCTATATAATGCAAACTACAGTGAGCAAACCCAGAGTAGTTAGTGCCAGCCTCTTTTGGCTGCTCTGATTTTACCCAAAATAAAGATATTTTGATTTTCGCAGGTTAGTATAGAAGTTCCTGCTATGTGCTTTTTGTAGTTTTGACTAACTTGGATAGGTTACCAGTATGACATAGAATGGATTTATTTTCTGTTTTATTTGTGATCATTAAGTTTTTAAGTTTAATTTCAAACAATTTATTTTAAATAGGAAAGAACTTACCCAAACCTTATAGATGAAAGTAAATGTAGTTTTGTAAAATATGCCTACAAATATTTCATTGGCTTTTAAGTAAAAGAAGTTATAGCATATATATTTGGGAGGTTTTTTATGTTTGTCTGCATTTAATAAGAGCCATAATAAATCTATTGAAACACTACAGAATAATTAGGAAAAAATTATAAAATTATACCGAAAAAATGCTGCCAAGAACAAATGATATTAAGAGAGTTAGTGTTTCAATGACAAATCTGAATACTTCTTTGCAGAATTATAGAGATTTCTATGTTCAATTAAGAAATTACTATTATTGTCTGCTGCTTAATTGTTCCATGTTAAGTTGATTTATATTATGTCATTCAGGTTATCTTACTTGGTGTTTACTGTAAGGTATCTTTTAAAAGTGTGTCTGGAGCATTCAGGTATATGTCTTGGACACTGAGACTATCCATTTCTTTTATTGTTAACTTTTGGGGTCTAAGTCTCAGAGGGAACAATTTTTTAATTGAACTGTAATTAGTATTTTTAAGTCATTATTGAACCTGTACAAAAATGTTTCATACTGATTCTGCATAAACTTTATTAAAGCATAATGTCTCCTGGCTGAGAACTGTTCAGCTCTGTGTATGCAGGAACTGATTGAATGATGTCCTGTATGTCCTTATGTGTCCCTGTGTGACTCATCCATATCTGCAGCACAGGCTCACATTTCTAGGCTACAGTTTTGTGATATCTGTGGCTGCTTTGGACATACTGATGGGAAGGTATTATTTCACTTATCTAATATGTGGCATGGCTACATTTCCTCTGATGAGAAGGAGCTGCCCATTGATATTGGCCTGAAACAGAATGAAATCAATCATGTGCAAACCTAAACTGAAGCTATGAATGAGATAAATGCAAACTGAGCTTACTTGTGGAAGCACAGAATTTTGTGATTACTTCAATGCTCAATGATGGAGAATTAGAACCTTGACAGCATTGGCCCTAAACTGAGATTCAAAATTTGTCATCAGTTTTTCAGAAAGGGTTAAATGCTTCTTTTCTTCCAAGGCAGTTCTTTAGTAAAGAGGAAATCAGAGAGAGTGAACCTGCACATATCATAAACAGAAGTAGATCTATTTACAAAAAAAATGAGCTCCAAGTAAGAAGCAGTGAACATATAGAATGCAGGCAAGTGCCTCCTCTGGAAATATGGTCTCCTGCTGCTTGAGAGGGAAGAGCTGCCGGAGGTACAACTCCTTTCTGTGCAATTCCCTTTCCCTAGAATATGGAAAAAGCCACCTGTTACATCAGCATCTGGTAATAAATTTCAAAGCAGTTTTCTTAGAAAAGATGCTCAAATATGTCATCGGGGTGGTTTGACCCTGGTTGCCCACCAAAGCTGCTTTATTACTCTCCTCCTCAGCTGGACACGGGAGAGAAAATACAATGAGCAGCTCATGGCTGAAAGGATGGGATGGACAGGAAGAGATCACTCACCAATTACTGTCACCGACAGAACAGATTTGACTTGGGAAAATTAATTGAATTTTATAACAATCAAATCAGAGTAGGATAATGAGAAGTAAACCCAAATCTTGAAAATATTTACCCCCAAGTCCTCCCTTTTCAGATTTAAGTTTATTCTCAATTCTTTGACAGCTTCTCCTAGGTACAAGGATATGGGCAATGGGGACCATGGTTAGTTCATCACACATTGTCTCTGCTGCTCCTTCCTTCTCAGGAATAGGACTGTCACACATTTCCCCACTCCACTGTGGGTTCCCTCCCGTGGGAGACAGTTCTTCATGAACTTCCAACATGGGCCTGTCCCACAGGCTGCAGTTCTTCATTAACTGCTTCAGCATGGGTTCCTTCCATGGGGTGCAGTCCTTCAGGAACAGGTTGCGGCTGTGTGGGTCCCTCACAGGGCNGCTTTTGGGGTCCCCTCACGGGCCCACAAGCCCTGCCAGCAAACCTGCTCCAGTGTGGGCTCGTCTTTCTGCAAGTCCCTCCATGATCCTGCTCCAGTGCAGGCTTCCCACAGGGTCACAGAACCCTTCAAGCATCCACCTGCTCTAGTTTGGGTTCCCAGGTGGATCTCTGCTACCCCATCGCCCTCCATGGGCTGCAGGGGCACGTCTGCCTCACCATGGGCTGCACCAGGGGCTGCAGTGGAATCTCTGCTCCAGTGCTTGGAACACATCAACTCTTCCTTCTTCACTGACCTTGGTGTTTGCAGAGCTGTTCCTCCCACTCCTCTCTCCCAGACTGTTCAACAGGGTTTTTTAACCCTTCTTAAGTCTGTTGTCCCAGGGGTACTACCACCACCACTGATGGGCTTGGCCTTGACCAGCTCTGGGTCCATCCTTGAGCTGGCTGGTGTTGGCTGTGTCAGACATAGGGAAAGTTCTGGTAGTTTCTCATAGAAGCCACCCCTGCAGCCTCCAAGTACCATAACCTTGCCATTCAAAACCAATACAGTCATTGACCATTTAGATGTGAATGTACAGTTGGTTGCAGGGATCCAGTTTAGATGATCTGGTGATAGCCTGTGGATAAACTGCTTGAAAGGGGTGAAGACAGAACTAATTAGGAATGAAAATGCCTAATTGGTGCCACTCATTTTTATTTTTCCGGTTTTCATCTATTGCGAACTTTCTGATTTTCCCAAGTAATTCTGAAATCTGAAAGTGTAGTGGTTATGTCCTAATGATTGAATAGTTGTGTAGGTAATGGACTATTAAACAGAAACTGAGGTTTTGTTTTTATCAATAGGCACCACACTGTGGAAAAGACAAATACCCTTGTTTTATGTACGTGAATATATACATTAAGAAGGGCCTTATGGGAGGTCTGATATACTTCTAGAATATCCATTCCTGTTTATTAATCGAGGCTGTTTGTGACTGAGAAACAGGCTCTGCTCAAAAGATATATTTAGCCCTATGCACAAACAAATACTGAAACACATGTTCAATGTGGCTTCTATAAGGCTGCTTCCCTCCAAAACCTTGGCATCTCTAAGTTAATTTTAGCTCTATCCAGATTATAATTAATAGCTTGACTTATGTGAGGTGCAATGTTGTAGCTAAAAATGCACACAGATCACAGATTATCAGCTACAAAGAGCTCTTTTGCTTTAAAAATAATCATTGGTTAACAATGATTCTATAATGGAGATTTTCCTCAGAAGTTCATGTTGTTATGCCATGTGTTTTGTGAGTGTGTATTGTTATGGAAAGCTACAACACTATTCATTTCCATTAAGAATCTGGATGGAAGCTTTGAAGCTACTTGAAGAGTCCAGAAAGCTCTGCCAAAAAAAAGATGTGTTTATAAGGATTTAGTAGGTTTAAAAGTGCTTTAAAAAGTGCGTGGATACAACTCTCTTAGATTTCAGGTATAGGCTGGAATAGATACGATCTTATCACAGATTACAAGATTTTGAGGACTCCTGAGGGAGGTTGTCAATAAATTCCAGCATTTTATTAACAGACAGGTCAGCTTGCCAAAGCACTTAGAGCAGCCCAGGAGTGTTACATGTTGAAGAGTTGGAAACAGTAATAATGTCTTCAAGGAGACAAATGGACAAATATACAGAAGGCTGTAAAGCCAGAGCATAATAATTGAATTGATGACTTGACTATGATAAAGTACCTGGTGGACGAAAAGGAAGAGGGCTGTGAAGTTCTCTTCTTTTTATTGTCAGCTGAAAATGAGTCTGAAATGGATCTTTTGGTGAAGAAGTCAGTAATGCCTCCAGTGAGAAACACACAATTTTCCTTCCCTCAGAAGCAAAAGTCCATCATTCTGTTGCAATGTCAGTAAAGAGAGCAGTGTGCTCTAAATCTTTGTGCTTAAATCATAGGTCTGTTCCAGGGGTGGTGGCTGATGACAAATGGTACTGTGTGAAAGCTTTTGCTTCCTAAAGAAGCAAACTCTGTTGGGATTTTAGGAAAGCTAGAATGGGCAGAAACATGACATGGGGGAGCAGGTCAGATCACTGTCTGTCCAAGGATAGGGAAAGACCTGAAGGGAAGTGTAAGAGATAAGATGGACCAACTACCCTTTTACTAGGCTGGTGATATTCCCATTGACATACACCAACACAATTCTGACTGGCCAAAACAAAAAGGACAAGATTATTCCCTTCAGCTCTATGTTGTTTGCTGCTTTGATCCATAAAAAAGATCAGTTGTGTGAATATTTGTTTGTAACAGCACCACTACTTTTGAATTAAAAGAAGCTGTTTTACACATGGAAGCATGTGGAGATATCTCAGCCTATGCATTTTATAGAACTCCTAAGATAAGATTTGGAATATTCCTATGGGTAGAAAGAGAAGGGGAAAAGGGTGTATGAGCATTAACACAACCTACTGAAATAAGAAGACTGTTTAGCATCCAATAGAAAGCTGTTATGCCTTGAGGTGAAACCTGGCAACCGTTTAGCAATATGTAGAAAAACTTGCAGAAATCTGAACATGTTGTAGCTGAGTGAGATCACAAGGAGTGTTGGGTAGGTAGCATGCAATTGTTGTTTGGACTTTTGCCAGACATTTTGGTTAAATGACCTTCATCTGTCTCCCAGAAGCTTGAGAAGTAAAATAGGAAGTGATTCTGCCTTATGGAAAAAAAGAAAAAAAAATCATTCCAGTATAGCTAATGTTAACTATAAAAGCATGGTATATAGAGAAAGAGACTATTTTAAAACACCAGTTCCCACTATCCATTATTTTTGTGAGATGTGGCATTGTGAATTGATGAAACCAGATCAAGGAGCTTCCTCCTTCTGTTGCTTTTAGTTAGCTTGATTTTTATATGGAAAATAGAATAAAAAAACCAGTATTAAGCACCTTGGCTGTGTGGAAAAGGCTCTTGCCTGAAAACTTGTACAAGTGAAGATGTTATTTTAATTGTACTGACTATTTGGGCTACTCAGTTCTCTTCCAACTTCTTCCAGAATGCCTGGCATTTCTAAATATTATCTGGAGAATAAATGAACATAGTACTGTTCAGATGTGCTTGCTCTCTGTGACTAGTACCAATCACCCTAGTTCTGGTTCTTATCAATAACTGTACCTGCATAATTCCGTTTTAAATAGAAGGTTTTCTTGCTGTTGATGCTTCAGTCTTTGAGATATTTTCTATTTTCATATTTCCCACCAAATTAAAAAAGGCTATTGTTGTGTAATGGGGGATGACTAGCTAACATATTTCTGTCTTAACTCACCAGAGAGCCTGCTGCTGACTTTTTGTTTCATGTTTTCATACAAAGTCTTTTTCATTTATCATTTGCCAGATTTTCAGAAATTAAATTCTAGGACTGTCTTATTTCCCTCTTTGTTAAGCACTTTGAGTCTTACGCATGATGAGTTTCCATGTTACTTTCTCATTTTTATTAGATATTAATTTACTTTGTTTCCATGCCATTTATGAGCAGACAACTGTATAATTCTTGCACCTTTTCCCTGTTTAGAAACTAACTTTTAATGCTTACAGTTACCTAAGGTAAGACAGAAAAACTGAGGCTGGGAGGGGAACAACAGGGCTTTATATCCTTCTTTGTAGCAAAGTAGAATCAACTTTACTTCTTAAATTAAAAAAAAAAAATAAAAGGTCTGCTGAACACACAGGAACCTTCATATTTCAGTTTGCCTTCTCTGCTTCCACAGGAAGGAAATGCATTTTCAGCTGTATTTTTGTAGAGCAGTAACTAGTGACTGGTTAAATTAATGAGAAGTGTCTATTCTGCGTGATTGTCCTGGGGATATATTTCATTAAGTGACTGCTTTTTCTATTTTAAGGTAGGATGTATAATGTGAATAAATAGTGTCTGTAAAACTTACTGTATTCTGTTCTGTAAACTTTTACTTGTCTGAACTACATGGCTTAATGCTAAGATTGGTTTTGAAAGAGCTACTGAGTCTTACTCTACATTTTTTAAGCTACTCCTGTGTGAGGAGTTTGGGTAGAGACCTTTCTCCCATTTGCCTGGTAATTAGATCATCTTCTGAGGACTCTAGCATTCAACAAGGTTGTATCCACAACACTAGATTTAGAAGAAATAGAGCTCTGATTCCACCTGGAAATGATTGTGCTCCTGTAATTATTTAAAATGACCTGTCAGAAGCGAGACAGTGTTTACGTAGTTTTAAGTGTAGCTCAGAAGCTGGAGAAAACCCTGGTGACACTTTGAAGCTAATCATTTTATGTAAGCCTTTCCTGCAAAGGCAGAGCATGCATTCCTAAAACAAAACAATGAAGAAGTCAAGTGGAAATCTTTCACAACCATACTGATACTGGTTAAAATACTGATACTTGTTAAAGTGCAGTGTCACTTTTGGGTTATACTTCTTTCCCAACCTACCTTCAGATAATTTATAAAGCAGCTGAATGCCTGATTAAATCTTCCAAAATGATTCTTAAAACATCCCTCTAATATTTTTTTACAACAAGGCAATCATCTTGAAGAAGATACAAGTCACAGAAAAAAGAATTTCATGTAAAGACTTTATCTTAAGCTCACATGCTACTCTGTTTATGCAGAAGTGGCTTGTCAGTCCAGTTTTAGCCATTCCAATAATAATTGCCAGGACTTTGAGTTACCTAGAGTTCTCATTCAAATGAACAAATACTGAGTGTTTTTTCAAGTTAGACAAACAGGAGCCTGTTTCTCATCTTGCAAGCTTAAAAATACTAGTAGTGGTCCCTTCGTAGTGGCAGTTTTGCTTTAATTAGTGTCTGTGGTATTACAGAAATGCACCTGAAGCGTTTGTGGTGATAGCTCAACATTGTAGGCAAGAACCCGAACCTTTTGAAGTTCATATCAAAACTCTCTTTGGCTTCAGTGGTGCAGAACTGGCCTGAAAATGAATAAACCAGCCAGCTGGATTTATTGTAGAGAAATAATTATTGCAGACTCTGAAAGTTCCTCATTAACACTATTGAATGTGAACTTCGCAAGCAAATGCTTGAAGCTAATCTCTGATACCTAGTTGTTAGACAAACAAATTAATAGCTGGGGCTGCTGGTTCATGCAGAGGGTTCTCTGTTGGTTTTTTTGTCCTTTATTTGAAGACTTCAGTCGGTATTAATGATTTAAGGCCTCACTCCACTAGATGGGGAAAAGATGCTTAAAGTGTAGTATTTGCTTACACTCTGCAGTTATTGATATGATATAATATTTTTACACTTGGTTAAGTATAGATTTTGAATAAAAGAATTTAATTAACACTGAATAAATGTTCCTCATTAGGGGAAAATTCTCTATTTCTATTTCATTAATGCTTCATGCTTCTAGCAGTTAGTTAATTTAATTTTACTACTGGTGTTCAAGGTCTGTGCTTTTCTTTCCTTTTTTTTCCTCAGTCTTTCTGTCTTTTAAACAGGCTTTGTTTGTGTTTTATAGTTGGGAAGAGAAGATCAGCCAGAGACAGAAGAAAGGGAAAAGTGCAAAGCATTTTTTTTCCTTTAGTTGGACTTTGTGTAATGCACAGTGGACATGTATCTATGACTGTGCATAAAATATATGTAATGCAAAAAAAATTAGGTTTTTGGAAAGATCCCTGAGATTTAAAGATTACAAGCCCTATTTTAAAAAGCAAGCTAAGGGACAATGAATTATTTTAAATACGTAAAGGTAGGGAGGATCAATCACATTATAAAAGGAATCCTTGCACATGCCAGCAACCATGCTCATTTAATTTGGCCTAATAAGGAAATTTAGGGTTTTGGGGATTAAAATCCCTTTTGAGATTCTTTTTTAGTTGTATATGCAGCACAATAGAATTTTTTATAAAATGCTTAAATTCAGGAGACAAAGTGAGTGAAATGATGTGGCAAATGTTCAAAGCGAATAAAAAAATATCTGTTCATATTGTGTGTCAATCAGCAAAGGTTTTAGGGCGAGAAGTCCAGGAGAATGATTATTTTTAAAGTTTGAGGCAAACAATATTTCATTTTGATTTTTTCCACTAACTCAGTACAGTTTTATTAAAGGTTTGCGTGCAGAAATGTTTAGTGCCTGGTTTCAATCTTTGGTAGTTCCTAGAGTTTATCTTATAAAGCTGGTAGAATTTGAAAAACTTCATGTTATTTCATTCAGATCTTAAGGTCATGCTGTGAATCCTCAACTTTGGATCTTGTACATTTCTAGCTTGTTCTTGATTATCATCTTTCTACATTTCTACTAATTTATGCTATTTTTCATTCACTGAACTTTGGGAAATGCTAAATTTTTTTTTTATAATGTAGGCAATTATGTTTCAACTGCATATTTTTTTAGTGGTCTTGCCCAAAGGAAGATGTTTTAAACAGTATTTTGGAAGTCTTAGAGCAGACCAATGTGCTGTAATAATTATACTTCAATAATCCAAAATTATGCTTCCAGGGAGCTATGACTCCAGTGTATACTTTTTTCATATATACTTGTCCTTAATGGTAAAATTGGATTGAAAAAGTAGGAAGAAGAATTGGAAGAAAGAATCTGGAAAATTGATTCTTCTTGAAAGTCATTAATGTTTTCTAAAAAGAAGTTAAAAATTAACAGGAAAATCTCATTGTTAACAAAATCATTCTAGCTTTGTTTTGCATAATAAGATTTTTATCAGTACAAAAAAGGTCTCATAATAATAAAACCTAATTGTTATTTGCATCTGAAACTGAAAAGTGTTCAGTGGCTGGAAAACAGGCAAAGAGAGGGGAGAGGAAAAGAAGCTTGAAGAGAATAATAATGCGGACTGTGTGGAGCCATGAGATGAAGAACAGATTCATACTATATTGTAATATAAAGAAAAGAAGTTACGGTGGAGGAGGGGAGAAGGCAAGTCGACCAAAACTGCAAGATAAGTTTTAATTCAGAGTATTTTCTGTCCATTATTTGACTAAAGTATCTTTCAGATGAATGAAGGAAGCTGATACATAAAAGGAAACTTGGGCAGTAAAATGAAGAAGGAATGTGAAATTTGCTCTGTGTCTAAGCCCCCAAAAAAGACCAGAGTAGAAAAAGTCCAGTTTGTTGGTTTTACAAAACATTTGAACCATTTGTCTTCAAGGATGCCTTAGTTACCAGTCTTTGTTAATTAGCTGGTTCACTTTAAAAATGCATTTAGGGAGTCAGAGAGTCATTGAGATTGGATGTGACCTCTTGATATCATCTATCCAACCCCCTGCTAAAACACAGTCAGCTAGAGCAGGTTACCCAGGACCATGCCCAGTTGGGTTGTAAATACTTTCAAGGATCAAGATTCCACAACCTCCCCTGCGCTGCCTGTGCCAGTGTTCTACCATCTTACAGTCAAAACGTGTTCAGATAAAATTTCATGCTCTTTAATTTGTGCTTATTGCCTCTTGTCCTGCTAGCAGGCACTGTTTGGAAGAGTCTGGCTCTTTCATCTTCACTGCCTCCCATCAGGTATTTTTACACATTGATATGATCCCCCTGGACCTTCCCTTGTCCAGGCTGAACAGTCCCAGCTGTCAGCCTCTCCTCTTATGAAAGATGCTCCAATCCCTTAGTCATCCTCATGGCCCATTCTTAGCCTGTTCTTAGCCCTTTCCTCACTTCATTAAGTCCATATCTTTCTTGTACTGGGGAGCCCAGACCTGGGCCCAGCAGTCCAGATGTGACCTTAGCAGTGCTGATTTGGTGTGAAGGATGACCTCCTCTAACTTACTAGCGACACCTTCCTGATACAGATATATTGTAAGTGTTCTGTTACGTGGTCCTCCTTCACAAAGGGTAAGTCTTCTTCTTACAGGCTTCCCCACTAGTCTCAGAAGCCTGGGATTCCTGCAGGCTGATTATCAGTAAAGACTGAGACAAAAAAGGGCATTGAGTACCTCAGCTTTGTCTTTTGTCAGCATGGCCTCATGCAATGTGTAGGCTAATGCTGAGCTCACTGCTTGTGTGTCACTAAGGATCTGGAAAGAACTGCCTCCAGGTTTATTGGGTTCCCACCCTCTGCTGAAGTAGTTTGCTGTTCTTGGTATGGCTGTTGTCTCAGTCAGCTGTTTAATTGGGGTGGGCAGGGACCCAAAGAAGCCATCGCATTTCTGAGATGTAGGGTTGACTGCACCTATTAGATGTTGCACTAGATCTCTTCAGTGGTGGTTAGGTTGGAGTGCAAATATTGGTTTGACAGTAGTCTCTAAAATAATCTCATTATCCCAGCCCATTGAGACAAGCAGTCCCTAAGTATCCCATACATGTGTGTGTTGCGGTGTGCTCTGGCCAGTTTTGGTCTATCTCATGGCCAGGCTCTGCTATGTCCCCTCCCCTGCCCTGGTATCTGTTTTCCCTCTCCTGGAGAGCTCTGTATTGTGTAATTCTATACAAAGCCCACCAAAGTCAAACCTAGCACTCATCCTCTATTGGATGTTGTACCCTCCCCCACCCCCTCCTGTCGGTATTTATGTAACTGTAACACGCTGTGCCAGGGCTTCCCCAGCATGATCCCAGTGCGGAATAAACCATCTGGGAAACCCCTCCGCCTTGTCTCTCCTTCTTGGGCATGCCTGTACCATCGGTGAACTAGGTGAACCCCTACAGGAACTTCGCCAGCCCACCCATGCCTTTGAGCAGCCCGGACAGCCCCTGAAACCGTGGATGGACACTCGGTGCCTCTACGGAACACGCCGCAGCATGTGTACAGTTAATATCTTTGTCTGACACCGGTGTTTTAACATCTATTTCATATTGAAATGGATCTCATTTCAGCCAGTTATCCAGGGTGCTGTCAAAGCCCATGTGTGAGCTGTGCTTTGCAGTGATAAATAAGTACAACTTGTATCATAATCCATTTATTTTTTTGCTTGGATCTCTTTTCAGAATGTGATGGGTGGCCTACGTTTGTGGGGATGAAATATTATTTTCCTGTTCTTTTGTGACATAATGGGTCTTGTAAACAGTTGCATAGTTTTTTGGAGTATGTGGCATTATTAGGATGGATATTAATTATTTTGGGGATGCTGAGACATCACCTGTGCACGATCTGTATTTGTCTCTTGAATGTTCCTCATCTCTTGCTAATTATAGTTGGTCTTGGGGGAATCAGCTTCCTAAGTTAAATAGACCAGTGTAACACACTGCTTCTGGAGTGTGTTCAGGTGAGAACTGGTTCATTTCACCTACTTCCATGTTCACAACCCCCAGATTTTTTCACGGTTTTGCTGTGGGTGTATGCTAATGCTGCTACCTACCCTCCTATTTGGGAGCAAGCCTCCCAAATCTCTTTGGGAAAGCATGTAAGTCCCTTTTTCTTCTGTTTCCAGGCTTGTTGAGCAAGCTTATTCTGTTCATTCTGCTTTATGAAATTTTTTGTGTATTTCTTGCTGATTGATATATTTTCTCTGTTCTATCCATTGCATTTTTTAAAAAACCAGATATAAGCTCTTCAGCAGATTCTGTGATTACTGTTGCTTCCGTTGGCTGAAACTGAGGAGGGGGAGAGCTTGTGCAGATTTTTTTCTGGTTGTCTATTTTGCTTACCCAAAAAGTCTCCCTCCATCCTTTTTTCCTTTGTTTTCTCTTCTCTCCACCTGCCAGCTCCTGAAAATTGGAAACATGAGAGGCCTTGTCTGAGAATTGGATTAAGAGCCAGGAAATCCTTACTTTTTCCATGACTCATTGTATGTGTCCTTGGGCAATCTGTTACTATTACAGATAAAAACTGTGCATAGCACTTGTCTGAAAAATTAAAGGCATGGTGCACAATACAAGGAGATTATTTCAAATTTAAATCAAGGCATGGCAAAAGTAGACAGAAAAGAGAGGCTGCAGAAAATGAGTATGGGGGGAAACAATTTGTTTTTGAGCTCCATAAAATGGTTATGAAGGGACATGAGTTTTGCTTACAGTAATTTGTGTCTTGTTGAACCCATTGGTTCTGTCACCGTGCAAGTACATGTTATGGTAGTAGATGCACACATATCCCTCCGTTTCAGATCTGATATGTTCTTAAAGAAATGAAGTAGGTAAATAAGAGTGATGGAAGAGGAGAGGGTGCACTGTTCAATAGATGCACCTGCACTCCACTTCTTTAGTCCAGTTCTCTGAGGGTTTTCTTGGGAGATTGGTTTGGTGATTGTGTTTAAATTGTGCAGATGCCTGAGGTTGTCCTGTTGGCTTAATTTTTTTTACATTTCACATCTTTAAGGATGTGAACTCTTCCTCACAATTTAGAAGAAATAACAGATCTTTGGAGAGAGCAAGGGTCTGGGGCTTCTAGGCAGGTTCACCTGGAGGTCAGAGAAGACAAATGAAATAATTTACCTATATTTTCCATGATAAAGCAGACATGAAAATAACTTTCAGAGTAACATAATATGATATAGAAAGCTGCCTTCTGTATACTTTGCATGACTTCTCTGAAGTGAAAAGCTGCCTATAGAACATGCTGCTTTCAGAGCGTATTTTCAGACATTTTAATACCATGTCCATTCAGTGTTCATTCACATGATGTTGCCACAACTTTAATTTGAGTATTTTAATGGTCTGTGCATTAGCTCCCATTGCTGTGATATTGAGGGTGGTAGTTTTCTATTCAGAGCAACCTATCTAATTTAAGGTAGCGTTTCCATCTCCCCCAGCCTCTTGTTCATGTAACCTTGTCTCTTCCTTCTGCTCCTTTGGCGTTACCTGGTGACTATGCAGCTGTGCCAGCACAGAGGGAAGGAAGTTTGCAAGACCATTTGGTTATTGCTTAACATTCCACCAAAGAAATGCATACTCCTCTGGTGAAATAAATTAGTGAAGGCTGCTGGGGTCCTTGTATAATCTTTGATATTTCATTTGGTGAGGAAAAAAGGCTGTGCTTGTAATGAGTGTTCGGCTTTGAATTATTGAACGCCTGTGTTTGGGGTTTTTTCCTGTTTTTGGATAGTCATGGTTAATTGAGAAGAACGATATCACAGTTCTGAGATTCTACAATGATGCTACAGTAGGCAAAAGGTCATTGTTTCAAAAGGTCAGTCCTACCCCTGCAGTGGATGTCACTGTGCTGCTGCCAGTGAGTGGGGTCAGTCTGACTTCTCCTTGAGAGTGTTAACTTGCATTTCCCACTGTTCCTGCTCTTTTGACAAGTGATAGGAATCTGATGAAGGGAGTGGTTCAGAAAGGGTTTAGCTCTGGATTCTATGCTACCAGATGTTTGTCCTAGCTTTTGTGATCAGTTTTTACCTCACAGACTTTGAGTAATCGGTCTGGTTATTAGCTAGGACCATGTGGAATTCTTGTATTTCATTAAATTTAGTCCTGTTATTGCAGATAACATCATGTATCATCAATGAGTCAAGCTCTCTCTTAAGATCCCCTGGATTCCTTGTACAACCCTTCCTTTTGGAAGGCCAATTCACTTTCAATTACCATAAATAGATGAATTCATCAAAATTTTCCAAATCTGTCCTGATAGAGAGTAAGTATTTAAAATTGTCTGGTGCCTGTCAGGGGCAGGAATCCATAAGCTATTTATGAACCTAGATTTGACTCCCATAATTATTTCACCACATGAATAATTGCCTCCCTTGGAAAATAGAGGTGTTCTAATGTGTGTCCAGAATCAGTGAGCCTGGGCAAAGTCCAGCTTCCGAATAACCATGTTATTATTGAGGAAATCGTTAGAGTCAAAAGGACGAGGGAATTTGTCTCAGGTCAAAATTGTTTTCTTCAGTATTGTTTTCAAAGAGAATTTTCTGTCATCAGTTGTTTTACAATCTTTCTCATTCTCTTGCTAATTTAATAGACTTTTCTCTCGTGGGTGACTACTGACAAGAAATACTTAGAAAGGATGCAATTTAAATATACTGAAGTCAAAGTCAATTGCATTAAACCTTCTTAAAATGCAAGAATCATATAATAGCAGGAAAATAAACATCTAGCATGCAGAAATTACATTACTACATTCCTTCTCTCAGTTTTTCTACAGGCAAGGTTTTTCATAATGAAAGACATGAGGGACTTCAATATAGTCTAGACAACCATTTTAATTTCTTGTGATATTCTCAGTCTAACTTTTGACTTTTGAGGTTCAGTCATGTTGAGAGTTCCCAGAGCTGAGAACTTATGCTGCCCATGGAGAGGCTTCCCAGTATCTCCATAGTTAAATTTGATTTATTTTGTACATCATGTCCTACTCTTAAAAGAAACTGTCGTGGAATGTGGCAATAAACAAAGTAAAAATGAACCTCATACATCTTGCAACACCTACTACACCATAGATCTTTGCTTTTAAAAATCTTCACTTTATTTACTTTTACTATTGTATAAAATTAATGGTATATCTTGATGAAAAGAGGTTTAACTTGCAGGATTGATATTTGAGCACAGTCTGCTTTCAAAAAAAACACACTTGAAAGCTTTTATCTTCAATTATTGTATTGCTGAAGGAAAAATATTCTAAAAATGGTAAATACTGTATTTTCTTATGAAGCTTCAAGGTCAATAACTGTTCTTTTTACCAAGAAAACATCTGTTTTCGTGAGTTTGAGCCTTAAAATGGATGGTTTCAGCTTTTGTTCTCATTGCAGTGGGCAAAAGAATGGGCTCAATCCCTAGAAATAAAAATCAGTTTGACCTAGTAATGGCTATAGGGATCTTAGAGACCAGAAATCCACACTGTAAAAATACCTGATAAAATTTAGGAGCTCAAATCTCACAAGAGTGGCCTTAAACTCCTGCATCCTTCAGAGGATTTGAAAATATTTTATTACCCACCCAGTATTAAGCAGTGTTTGCTGAATGCTTGGCCATTTAATAGGCATCATGAGATTGTACAGGAACGGGATGACCTGGGACCAAAGTACAGCCCTGCTCAGACTCTGTGCCCCCTGGGCATGAATCATAGTAGGACAAGACATTTTCCTAAATATCCCTCAGTTATTGTGATTTTATGTTTTCTTCTGTGTGTCTAAATGAATGCCTTATATAATGTTTTTTCCTTCATCTTCTTGGTTTGTGCTTTTATTGTAGCTGTATCATCTTCTAAACACCCGTTTCTGCTTTAACTCAATCTCTTGCCAAAAGCTGAACTCTGGGAGGAATGCAGTAGTCCCAATAAGGTGTTAAAAATAAAATAGTAGTTGATACTTTAATACCCATTTATATACACAAACAAATTAATCCTCTTGCCTCATGCAGGGAGGTATTTATTCTCATTCCAGTTTTAACTGCCAGGAAGCAAAGAGAGAATTTAAGCAGCTAATTTTTCAAACTTGCTTTTTTTCCATAAAGTTTTCCAAAGATAACCTAATGAAACATCTGTTCAACTTATCTAGTTTCAAAGTGTTATGTAACAGCGCCAGTCTCCTTTAATCTCCTCTATTGTTTTCTTTAGAGTTATGCCAGATTGGACTGTTCAGATTGCATGTAAAAATAAAGATTGTGTGTAAATATGTGCATATAACCAAATACCTCTCAATAAAAGATATCATTTATTTCTGTTCCCTGATGCATCCATTCTATGTCATGCTCCCTCTGCCCCCTCCCCACATCTTACTGGTATTTCAAATCATGTCAGGCAGCATTTGGGTTTGGTGTGTTGAGAGATGGGTGTGCACACAGGAGATGGCCACATCTGACCCTGTGGCAACATTGCATATGTGACAGGATATCCCAGAGGTTTCAACATGACATCACAGGGTGCTAGCCTCCTCTAGCATTTGCTAAGGGAGACTCTTAGAAACCCAGTTTACATTTGTGTGCTGATTTCTGTGACATAACTAACTATAAACATTGCAGGAAATGAAGAGGGTAGACCATTTCTTGGCTTTCAGGGTTTGGTAGATTTTCTTTTTAGATAAAAATGTAACAGTTTATAGAGACAAAAGCAAAATTAAACTGCAGTTATATCTTCCAGGCCAGCAGCAAGTAGAGTATTAACCAAAGTGGTTGACTTGTTTCCTTGTGGCCTCTTCATTTGTAAAGCACCTTAGCGCAGTAGTTTTTAATGTATCTTTTCCTGACAATCTGTTTGAAGGCAGAGCACATGACCTCTGGTGCTGCTCTATGATTTCTTGTGTCAGTTTTGCCTGTTTGTTGGGTTTTCTAAGGCATTTCAGTGTAAGAGATGAGAAGGTTGTCTTATGACTGGCCTCAAACAGACTCTGAACAGGCATCTAAATTTGGGAGAAAGACTGATTTTCATTAAATTAAAATTCAAAGATGCTTTGACCTAAAACATTAATATCTTATGTCTCTGGTGTCTTGCCAGTGCTGAATCCTGGAGAGAACTGTATTGCTCTTCACTAGGAGTTACACAGAGTGTGAGAGAAACCCAAATAATTTCTTTGGTTGATACCTGTGTGATAGCCTTGATAATGCCCCACAATTACATCTGTTTTATTTAGTGCACATGCTTGCCTACACTTCAGTTTTTAGCAAGATGTGCTGCTTTCTCCTCCTTTCTTCTTAGGTGCCACGGTGCCGCAGGCAGAGGCACTGGGCAGCCGCCCACAGTTTCAGAGGCTGGCCGAGCTGCTTCGGGTGCTGGAGGGCTGGCAAAGGTCCTGAAGGAGTTCACCTAACCCACCGGTGGTCCAGGGTGCCGAGGAAGGAGAGACGAGGCGGAGGGGCTTCCCAAGATGTTTTATTTGGGCACCGGGTTTGTGCCAGGAAGCCCCGGCACCGCGTGTTACAGTTACATATATACCAACGCGAGGGGGTGGGGGCGGGTACAGAACATCCTGTGGTGTAGGGATGCGGGGTTTGAATTTGGCGGCCTTGCAGCTGATTGGGGAATACAGAGCCTTCCCGAGGGAGAAACCACATACTGGGGGGGAGAAGCGGGGAGACGGCAGTGCCTGGCCATGGGAGAAACCGAAACCTGGCCATAGCACACTGCAGCACTGAGGTTTCTGGTTCAGTTCTTTGTTCTCTTTAGCTTTTCACAACTTTTCTTCTAAACCTGGAAGAATCTTAGCCTGCTGTTTTACTCCTATAAAGGTCAAGGGAGTTGAGGAGAGAAAAAAGGCAAGAAACACAAGCAAGGAACAGGCATCTCCAGCCACGCCCTGAAGGGGATTCTGGCTTCTAGATTTTACCTGCTGCTGCAGCTGGGAAATAAATTATTTTTGTGGTAATCTTGCTTTTCCTGGAGAAACTGTGAGCATGACTTTATCTCCTACTGCAGTATATCTGACATAGTACAGGCTGGAGGTAAATTCTGATGAAAGGTGTTTTGTGTGGGTTTAAGGGAGAAGGATTGATTAGAGTCAGACAAAAAATGTTAGGGGTAGTGGTTAAAAATAGGAGAAAGATGATTTGAGTTACTGTGGTGAATGATTCAATAATAGGGAATAATAGAGAAAGTTTATGGTGAAGGGATCATTTGAGCTGGAAAACTAAACAGTTAATAGAAGACTATATTATTCATTTTTCTGGTTTGGATGATGCAGCACTTGAAAGTCACTTTTCTGTTTTAGAGTGTGCTACTTTACTTCATGGCTAAAAGGAGAGGAGAAGGAGAGGAAAGGAGACATTTGCCAGCTTAGAATCTAGCTGTGTTACTGTGTAGTAAAAAACAATTCTTCTCTTTCACATATGTTTGCACTTCCCCCTCAATATGATTGAAATAGAGTAAGGGGATATATTGGTGAGATAGGATGCTTCATAAATTTTGTTGCAGAGAATACCACCTAAGAGCATCTAACGGAGAACAACAGCCATGCAAATGACCAGAACATCACACATCTGGGTAAGCCCTCATCTAATCAAAGACATAAGTGCATAGTGTGCTGTGATCTCACACCTGACATGCACCATACTTTATCAGCTTAATTTTGAGAGTGGAGATTCACTGTTAAAGAGAGATTATGTGGCCACTTAGCTGACCCTATTTATTCTCTCTGGAATTAGGTACAATTCACTTGCATCATGGTCAACAGATCGTGCATTTCTCTGTTTAGAGCTTTCTTTTATAAGACACCAGACTATTCATAGTGCCTTGTCCAGGGCTTTTTTCATCCTCTTCTTCAATGCTGAAATACTATAAGAGATGCAGGTGCTGAATGCCACAGCAGCAGCAGCAGTGTGTCAGTTCTTTCCCTTTCTGGGGAAGATACTGCAGTTTATTATTGATTCTGATCAGTTGAACAGATTCCCGAGAGTGCAAAGAAATCTAGTGGCATGAGAACTGCAACAACAAAGCAAAGGCTTGGAGTGACACAACTTTCAGGGAATTGTGTGGAAACAAGTCCTGCTGTGACAGCAGACTGTGTGTGCGAGTGTGGAATGGCCCACTGGAGTGCAGGGCTGGGAAAGGGGGACAGACTTACCCTCCTCCAGCCCAGCCTCATACCACACCTCTCAGCAAGGCTAAGAACTTTTTAGAAGCTGCATCATGTGTTTCAGTTTGGGCTGAAAGCAATAATTTCTTCACATCTCTAGCCTTAGGACACAGCTAGCGTGCAGTAAATTGACACAGCAGCTTCCAGTGCCTCATTTGTTTTAGGTTAACCTGTGTTTCACAACTGCCCACGTACGTATGTACCTAAACAAATGTTTTCCTACAGCAGTTTAAAATCACCTGATGCAGAAACATATGTGCTACTCTGATTGCATGATTAGTTTGAGGTTTGGCATGGTGATTGCTAAAGCAAAAACCAAACATCATCTGGCGTTGACTAAGAAAATCCTAAATTCCATAGGGTTTTAGCTCAGTTTGTGTCAGTAATTGCAATGCAACATTAGTACCTGGTTATATCCCCCATTATAGTTTACATTCAAGAAAGTGTATGTAAGACTAGCAAAGGTAAATAATACTGCTATTTCTGTGCCTGTCTTAATGATGGGTACCACAAGAAGTAATGTCTGCAGTGGAAATAAAAATAGTACAGGCTAATGAGAAAGGCTTGGCAGAAAACAAAACAAAGCCATGAAGTTTTGGGGCTTCTAGATGTAAAGAAACAAAAGATTAATAGCCATCTCATCCTGAAAAAAAGCAAACCCAGAAAACCTTTTCCTTTTTTCACACAAAGAACTACTTGATCTAAAATTTTAAAGAATTGCTTGTCTTCATATCAAATAAAAACACACAGAGATTTGTTTTCTACTGTTTTTGCAACTGCCAATGGTTTTCTCTCTAAAGCCTTGGCAAGTTTCAGCATGCAACTGTTAACAATAGCAAAGTGATAGCTTGCAGTACACATGCACAGCCTGGTACTTTGGAGGAATCTCTTGCTTTTTCTCATTTATCTCTGTCACATTTCAAATCTAGCTTCATTATTATAAGAAATTAATACTTTAGGAAGGATTAGGTTGAAAGAACGCATGCTGATTTATAGATGGGTTTATTTCTTAAATCCTGGAGGTACATTACCAGATTGAAAAATCATATTTAAAGAAGGAAACCCTTGCTTTGGTTGAAATTAATTCCACTAGAAATTGAATGAAAGGAATCTAATTCTCTTTCTGCTTGGTTGTTTTGGTTATATTTCACATTTTCTCCAGCTTGGACAGAAGAAGTGTTTTAACAGAGTGGTGTTCTAATCAGTTTTTTCCTGTATTGAAGGCTGGAAAGACCACAGATGTACAATGCCTTTCACATTGTACAGCAGAGGACTTACCTTTCCCCAGCCTTCTCCTAGGAGTTCTGCGGAATTTGACTCTTCAGATGATAGGTCTGCTGAAGCCAAGTTCTTCCCAACTTTTGTTGCCACCTCTGTTCCTCTGCTTCTGTGGTGGCATAGCACTGACCAAAATTGTGTTTCCTCTAAGACCTTAAAGCTGTTTGAAGCACATACTCATTGAGATGTGAAATTCCCTGCAGATATATCTGTGAAAGAATGACCTTGGCCTCCTGTGGAGGGAGTGAGGTAAGAGTCCTTCACAGAATGTCCCCTCCTTCATCCCCAAATATGAGCCCTGTAAGGGTTAGTGGGTCAGACTGCAAAGCTGCCATTCCAGCTACCTTTATTCTTCAGCCCAATTTCCAGGGTTTTAGTTTGCTGGGATAGCATGGTTCCACAATCTGTGCTTCTGTTGCCTTCATGATATAGTCCTGTGCAGCTCAGTGCTGCTGTGTTTGGCTGAGAGGGTATTCTGGATGTATTTTAGTTTCTCTCTCCTTTGGAACTCTAGCATGATAGTGACATTCGTGAAGGTTTTTAGATTGACCCTATACATTCGTTTTGTTATTTGATTAAATATTCAAAACTTGGCTTGTACAACTGTATCTGTTCTGTCAATCTGTAGTATTGTTTTAGTGACCTTTTCAAGGGACTCATATTCCTCTAGAGACATTTTTGTTTAAAAATTTTTGTTTCTGTAGTAAAATATTTAAGACTTACCAACCTCCAACCTAGTGGTATGAAGTTTTGGTGCTATGAGCACAGGCTGATATTTCCTTGGTTTTCTTAGATCAAAAATGCAAAGGAAGGGTAATTAGATAAAACACTTTTTCATGTTCTGGTGCATACTCAAAACCAGACTTCTTGCTGCATGGCATTTAAAACATATTTGGAAACTTTCCCTGTGTGAGACAACAGGAAACAATTCTTGTTGACATGCTGTGTTAAATGGCTGCCATTGGTGGGCTGTAGAGGGGATATTAGAGCAGCCAAGTCTACTTACATGACCTCCGTGCCGTAGGAGAAACAGGCAACTAGTGACCCACGGTTCAACTATTATCACAAGAGCCTGGAGTACAGAAAAAAAGAACTAAGCATCAGTGTAACAGAGGTCAGCTTTGCTGCTGGAGTGTAGCCAGTGAGTATGCAGGCTACCAGGAGGCCCTCTTGGGGCAAGTAAATACTGTACTGTCAGGATAAGGGTTATCTCAATGATTGACGGGTTTGATCATCTTGGAGGTCTTTTCCAACCGTAATGATTTTGTCTCTGGCTCCTCTCATTCTTCTAGTAGTGAACATGCTGCTTTCCTCTCCAATGTCCTCTAAAAATGCCTGTGCTCTTCCCAAAAGCCGCCCCAGAGATCTGGGGGTAATATGCAACAGCTTGGTAACATTCAAGTCTGGAAAAGACAGCTGCTTTTTTATGGGTTTCTGGATTCAGCGGGAGCAAGTGTAAATATAGCAGTTAATGTTCTCTCACGTCTCTGCTCATCTAATGCCATCTGCTTTGTGTCCATTCATTCACACTGGTGCCAGAATGTATTTCTGGAACAGGTTATTTGTGCATCAGCAGACTTGATCCCAGATTGTTAGGCGAGAACAAATATATAAACTGTATGGTGTGAGTAGGCAGGTGAACTCTCTAAGATTTAGTGTGGCTATTTATAATCCGCCATTGCCAATAGTTGCTAATCCACAGGGTAATGGTAACAGGTAAAAGTTGTCACTGCTTCTGGTGGTGGTTCGGTAATGGAAGGAGCACTGTTTCCCATCTGGGAAAGGTCTTTTTCCATTAGCTGCTCTGTCCCTTTTCAGTACCTATGGCAAACTTCTTGCAGAGTTTATCAGAAATATTTATAGAGCTGGGACCTAGACATGGTGCAGATGCTTTAATCCTCCCACTCATTGATCTGTCTTTATTTTACATAAGTGAGAAATGTGTCAGGGGGGGTTATGGCCTTCTCTGTCTGTTTATGCACATTGTCCCAGTAGTGGTAGTAGTGCATTATTAAATATGGGGATAAGGGATATGTCGGTTCAGTTATATTCACACAAGCAAGTTTATATCACTTTCTCTGATTCTTTTCTCAGGGTAGAAGTGTATTCTATGTACAGGGCATCTTGACTGCACTATAATTGCAACCACCCAAGCAGTTGTACTAACTGTAGTTATTAAGCCTTAAGCCATAACACTTAGCACTAGCCGCAACATTTGTGGCAATACAAATCTGGATGTGAATTAGACTGGTCTGAGGCTTTGAGTATATGTTATCTTTCAAATCCAGCTGTGTATGTGGAAAAAACCCACTATTCTCAGCTTTTCACTCTCTTTTCCACCAGAGATTAGTCTCTTCCTTGTGATCTGCCAGCAGAATTGTTTGTGCAAGCCCTCCCTTTCTTGTTTCTAGGATAAATCCATCCATTTAGTGCAGACGAGAGGCCAGAGTTTGGTGTATCAGTCTGATTTCACCAGACACTAGGTAGAAACTTTGAAGTAGCCTTTTTTGGGGAGAGAGGAATGGTACCTTGCAGCAGAGGGACACCACATGCCTATGAGATTAATATCATCCAGCACAGCTGGATCTAGGAGCAGAGGTCTGCCCACAGCTGTCGTGGTCTTTTTGGGAAAGTTATTCTCTTCCTGTGCATATGGATGGCATGGCATTGCTTGATTACCTGTCAGCCTTGAGTGGAAATAAATACAGCATTTGATGTTGATTGTAGGCTGTAGCCTTGCTGGTGTGTAATCAGCATTTCCTCTGCAGTCATTTCATCACGCCTGATTTCACAGCAGCACATGTGCAGGATTCAAGCATGCGTATCTGTCTGTGTACAGACTGTCTGTTGCAGTAGATATGATTTAAGATAGCCATGTAAGCTGTGTTCTTCTAAAACACAAGGTAGCATTATGAACTGTGTGTGGTAGTGTTTAAAAACCATGTCTAATGTCCAAAGAAGACTACAGTAAAATGTCTTTTATACATTTAACCTTCAGGTTTGAGCCTGGTGGTGTTTTATTCTTTATTGTGCAGTGAAAAAAACCACAGCAGTCATATTTCAGGAAGCATTCAGAGATTTAATAGGTTCATTTTCTTCTGCTGAAACTGAAGCATACGTAGCTACTTTCAACCCACTATTTTCCTTTATAATTATGCAGGAGTAAACAGAAGTACAATTCCCTTTCTAAAACTGAAGAAAAATTCTGTATCTTCTACATACTTCGTTTAGCTCTTAGGAGAGACATGGGTATTGGAAATTCTTCATTGTCAGCTTTGAGAGACATACATAGGGATTTTTATGCACCATTCACTTGGACTCCTTTAAAGAGAAAAACAGAAGAACAGTTTCAAAGCTTGTGTTACAACATGGGAATGCAACTTTTGACATAGTATTTCCTGTTTTGTGGAAGTAAAGATCTGGCTTCTATTCTGGTTCTTGCAGCTGATTCAAAGATTGAACTGTTTTTCCTTGCTTAGCTGATTTCCAGATTGCATTTCTTTAAAATACGTTGTTTAGCTGCCTCTATCACTCTTCGAGCAGTCATCCACTCTGCCTGCTCACCTAGTGTTAGCACTTAGTAGAATAGATTTCTTTTCACCAGCTTCAGCCATCTGGAACCACCTTCTTTTAACTCTTAAATTTGTCAGGTCTTCATAGATTTTAAAGTATTTTCTGAAGGTACAACTGCTTTCTTTCACCTTTTACTTCTTGGTGTTTGAACATATTTCACTAAACCAGGTTGCTCATGGTAAGTGGGATTTGAACTAGGTAATCTGTATGGTCTCTTCCACACCAAACCATTCTGTGATTTTCCTGAGAAAGCCAACAGAGCACATCTTCTAAAACTGAACGTCACTACCTGGATTTCTTAACTTGTTGTGACTCCAAGAGATTTTAACAGAGTTGCTGCTGCTTTATTGTTTACCGAAAGAGTGATTTTGTAAGATATAGCTATCGTTCATATGTCTATGGTGCTCTGGTGCTCCCTCTGTATTGATATCTCTTAAAATGCTTGAAAAAGTGGAGTTTATGTTTGTTCATTATCCAGAGGTCTTAGCAGCTTCTGGCTCTGTGGAAACTAATGGGATAGAGGGCTGAGATGCACTTGATACTCTGTGACAGAGTAAGATTAAAATGTTGAGAGGAAAGGAAAAATTGAGAGGAAACGAAGAAACAATGTCTCCTGTCATAGAAGTATGGAGGGTGGAGTACATAAATTGTTCTTAAGGGTGGATTAATAGTGGCTATCCTGAGTGCTTTAAGAAGGGGACAATGTGCTGAGGTAAGGTCAATAAAAAAACTGATTAGAGAACTGACTTTTATTCTGAATTTAGTAACAACCTTTGTAGATGAGATAACTGTTTGGCACATTATTTTCCTTTCAAAATGCACTCATAACAGTGAAATACTGGATGAGCAGACTTAGCTGAAAGGATTGTTACTAAAACTGGAAGAGGCCAGTAGTTGTCTGTCTTGTAGAGAAAGTATCCTAAGAAATGAAAAACTGGGGGACAACCACTTAGTCCCATTTTCCCAACCTATAGCAATTCATTTACTATGTAGAACATAGAGCTTGCTGCTGTTTAGAGATCCAACTGCATCTACAGTAACAGTATAATAAAGGAATATCTTATATGCTTCATATCAAATTTTGGATGGATAAGGTGAAACTTCATAAGTGGTTTATTTTCAGTTGATTTTGTCCTCAAGTATTTTCATGGGTTGCAGGTGTTTTTTTAAACACCTTATGATTTCCATTTGTTTGCTGCCTATGTCAGCTGTAAGGATGATCTAATGTGCTCTTTTCATTCACATCGGTAGTAAATATAAACACAGACAGTGATAAATTATTCCTTTTGTTTATTTTCAGTTTATTGGGCAGTAGGAGAGCCTAGCAGTCTAGGGAAACATAAAGTTGCAAATAACTCTCTCAAAGGAGAGGAAAAGTGTATTTCATGCATTATAAAATATAGTAAGCAGTCAAATTAAATAAATATATCCACTCTAATGGCACTTCAAAATTGTAGCAAAGAAGTCTGCAATCTCAGGTGGAAAAATCTACTTAAAATTTTGAGTCTTGTGTATTGAGATAGTTATTGCTTTTCTTGATTTTTCTATTTTTTCCTTGCAATGCAAGGACAAGTCTTCCCACATTGTTAAAGTCCATGTGAGTTTTGTCTTTGATTTGACTGTTGCCTGGGTTTCATCCCTAGCCTGTATAACTTATGACTCTTCCACAGAGGTAAGATTTTACATTTGCTAATAATTATGTATCTGTCTCTATTCATCTGAGCAACTAAATCGTGAGCAAGGTGACAAGCATATTGATTTTGCTTTCATACACTTGTCTTTGAGGGTGGGAATCTATGGTATAGTGGATAAATTTCCCTACATGATAAGTAGTCAACCCCTTCGTTGAGCTGACAGAAATTATTTTGGTGTAGCAGCTTACTGCTGGAAAATGCTGATGGAGCTAAATGAAAACACTGTGGGAATGTGTCAGTGTGATGAGATTTTCATAGGAAAGCAGGCCAACTTTCAACCTGGCCAGCCAGCTGTTTGCTGGCCAGCATTGCCTATAGACATTTCTGAAAATGGATGTTCTTTAAATCATAGAATCATGTAATGGTTTGAGTTGGAAGGGTTAGAGATCATCCCGTTCCAACCCCTTTGCCATGGGCAGGGACACCTCCCACTAGACCAAGTTGCTGAAAGTCCCATCCAGCCTGGCCTTGAACACTGCCAGGGATGGGCATCCATGACTTCTCTGGGCAACCTGTGCCAGTGCCTCACCATCCTTACAATAAAGAATTTCTGCCTTATATTTAATCTGAGACATGAAAATTTTTGTTTCTGAATTTTAGTTCCAGTTCAGAAGAAGAAAAGAATGATTTGGAAATGTGGAAGCTTTTGGGGATCTCAGGTTCTTTATCTGTACAAACCCCTCCATGCAGTAACTGCAGCTTTCTGCTGGGTTATTGCTGTTAGTCTTGGAGTAGCAAAAGAGTGTTCAGAGAGTGAGATTGCATGATTTTTTTTCTCTTCTTAACCAAGAATTGTTATTGTCATGTCCCATTTGTGCCTTATAGATGTGTTATTTAGACATGAATCCTTTGTGTGACTGATTCTCTAAAAAGCATCTTAGATATGTTAAAAATGGCCTTTTTTTTTTTGCATCCTTTATAGCAGACATGTGTGGAGGTCGGTGGGCTT